>VDFB02201364.1:0-18684 GCA_007258455.2 Sequoia sempervirens | reverse complement strand
TATTTCATACCCTCTGAATCGCTCTCACTGGAGATGGCTCGTTCCCCAATCCTCTGAGACTAAAACCCTTGGCTTCCGTGCTCTGGTTGAAGACTTCAACAATTTTCAATAATCAATAATCATAATGGCTCGAATTCCAATGAAAATGCCTTATACACATGAAAAGTGCGAATTCCTTAAAGATAGGGATCATTAAAAGAATTCGACTTTTATTATTTAATTTCTCAATAGTCTCCGATTAAATTTTAATAATAAAATATAATCGTCAAATGGCCCCCCTTCCATGATGGGCGACCCCTTCAGCTCAAATCACTTAAGTCATAATATTAAAATATTACAACTTTATATTATATGCTCCAGTTAATTAATATTTAATTAATTCAATTAAATATTAATATCTCTCTCAATATTCACCCGATGCACGAGCCGTCTGAAGCTGACGAATAAGGAAGTGATTTTGCACATGATCAATCCATACTGCTAAAAATAGCGTGTATCCTCTCTCGAAGTGCCGTGATATCGCTAAAAATAGCAACTCGTGCTAAGTGTCCGAATGGGAGCCCTAACGAAGCCAATCGACTAAATATCGCCAGCTAATCAATAGCCAAGCTCTAACATGACCCTCTATCCAACCTTATCAGCCTACGAGGGTCGCGATAATAGGCTAATCCCGTGGCCTCGAGAGATGTCAACTAGAAGGGACATGACAAAATGGTCATAGTCATTGGGTGGTGCCGACAATATTTAAGGGAAGCAATGGGATGCAGATGGTTGGAAACCACGTCCAATGAATTTTATGATTAGTAGGATGCAAGAAGGAAACCGCGGTGGTAAAGGAGGTTTAAATTTAATTTGCAAGTATTCAAATTCAACATAGCTACCCGCTGCCACATAAAAAAAAAGGATATGGGTGTAGAAGGAGACAAAGAGCTGCCAAGTTTCAAGGAAATTAATTTATTCATAAGTTTTGTTGTCGTATACTTGCCTTGGCCGCCCTTTCTAGTAGCTACTGTCACTCATATACTTCATCGAATAGGAGCTGGAATTTTTTAGTTAAAAATTAACTGAGAATTACGACAGAAGAAATATATGCATTTACCAAACACAAATCTCAGAATAAACGTTTGCACACAAATTGTTTGATGAAATGCCTGAGCAATAAGATTGTGAAACTTCAAAAAAATTGGTGTTCATTGGGTAAGAGAATCTTACAATGTGATTGGGCCCAACTTAAAATATTAATATTATTTCCTTTATTTTATCCCTTAGCCTAAGTGAAAAGAAATTAGATTATGGATCTTCACGTGACTCTTTATTTCTTGAGAAGGGGACATGATAGTCCACCCTTCTTAGAATTGCTTGCCCTCAAACAATTGCAAACTTAGATGCTTAAGTTTCTCTATGTCAACTTCATGTATCATGTTGCTTCCTAACAAATTTAACTCAGAAACAACCCTACCATCTTTCTTCAAAATCTTGTGATATCCATAGAGCTTGGATCATGTGCCTATCAAGTGAAACAACTTTTTCAAAAAAGTACAATTGCATCTACTATCTGCATATTCCACAACTTTTTTATGCAATTCATATAATTTGATCACTTCTTTGAAAAATGATTTGGCCATTTAAGTAAAAGTAAGAAAGAAGTGTGCATGATTAGTTAGCTTATTTTTAAACAACATGAAAGCAAATCTTGGGGGGGCTCGCGATGAGATCCATGATTTTGTCTTTTCATTTCTGGTTTGGATTAGACAAGGAATGCAACCAACTCACCATATGCTCCTCTTTGATTTGATAACAAATGATGTCTTCTCCCCAATGTTTGAGTACACCCTCAAATTCCCACAAGGATAAGGGTTCCCTTATGTGACAAATGAGCTCATTACCATACTTTTGCTAGGCTGATATGATATTACTATAAGTTAGTGTCTTCCAATGAAATTTTTATTGAATTCTTTTCGTGGTTCCAATATCCATTTCTCCAATAGAAAAGACATCTCCAATATCTTGCTTCCCTAGCTCTTGATTAAATCCTTTACTTGGTGGCAGCCTTGGAGGTATAACATTAAATATCATCATGATAAAGTGTCTCACCCATAGATGAAACTGTGGTTGTCACCGATTGATGTGTGGTCCAAGCTACTTGGTCCATTCTCTTGGCTAGGATGACTCTTGGGGCTCCATTTTTGATGTCTTGAAGTGCTACATCCTTTCTTTCTAATTTGAATTTCAACTTCATAATGAATTCCTTAATAGAATGTAACCATCTACACCTAATTGTATGTTGGTCTCTCCTAGACCCATAATAGAGAAGGCATTGTACACCTTGTGTTTGTTGAATGTGATGGCAAGTTGTTGTACCTTTTTGGTGCAAGGAATGGTGGCCATCTTGTAGTATATCATCCTCTTTGAATTCTCCTTCATGCATCCAAGGGTTGCAAACATGTTTGGATCTTGGTTTCAACACAACCACACTATACTTAGTTAGAAAATCTTGAATATCAAAATAATATCCATCTTGCTTACCACCTTTCAACATCAAGAATCTCACTGTTTTTGGCAATTGTGCCTACATAGTCTATATGAGGCATCATAACTTTTTCTTCAAGTGCCGAGTTAAGCTCCATGGAGTGACCCATGAATTGCAAGTATTGAACTTCCTTAACTTTATTAGTTCACAACATATTCTTTATGATCTCCATGGGTTCTCTTTTGATCCGAATGCCTTGGATGAGGAACTCACCAAAAATAATGATATTGATTTCATCAAAACCTTTATCCTTCTTGTACCTCAAAAATTGTTAATTTTAGGATCAGAATTTAAATAAGCAGAAATAGAACAATTTCAAACAATAACACAGCATATACCCTGGGAAAACCCTCCTTCTTGAGGGAGAAAAACCCAGCAACAATATATCACTTATATATTGATAAAATGTCAACAATAAGCTTTACAATTTGGCCAATTACAAGGCCGATCTGTAGCACCACTCTTGATGCAACCTTATAATCAATGAAGAAGGTCGACACCTCTAATATTGATCTGCTCTTAAGAACAAACTTCTGCTGTAGGTAATTCGCACTTGACTTGAATGAATAATGAAAAATGAATATTGGAGAGAGCAGCGCCACCTTTTATACAATTCGATATGACTTCTTCCAAGCAATATGACTTTACACTATAGGTCGGCCTCTTCTTGAAATGGTGCGACTCTTTCTCCCAAGTGAACTTGTTAAGTCGGCCATAAGAAAAATAAATATAAATCATTATTTGAATGGACGTATCTCTTCATTAAAGTCGGCTACAAATAAATGAATAGCCACAGCTATATGAATTTATTTAATTATTTAATTATATCGCTGGAAGAATGAGGCCCACAGCTACAACATCAACGCTCCCTCTTAGCTAGGGAGGAATTCTTCTAGATATTCATGTCATGGAGTCTCTCAACATGACACACAATGGCTACACCCATTTGTGGAAAAGAGCTCATCACAGAGTCACTCAACGTGATATCATCATGGAGTCACTCAACATGACGTCCACCATGGCTACTCCCATATGTGGAAAGGAACATGTGTACAAGTGCCCATCACGGAGTCACTCAACATGATGTCGTCATGGAGTCTCTCAACATGACGTCCACCATTGCTACTCCCAGAGGGTGGATAAACACAAGTACAAGGGAATCATCACAAAGTCTCTCAACGTGATGTTGTCATGGAGTCTCTCAACATGACATCCACCATGGCTACTCCGAGAGGGTGGAAAGAACCACATCTCCGTCTCAGAGATGGACAAGCGCTTTCATCTCAAATTTCTCTGTCTCAAAGAAAAATGCATTAACAAGGGCTTTCACCTCAAGTTTCTCCGTCACAGAGAAAGATGCATTATGGAAAATTACAAAAGATCACTGATGTTGAGTCTCCTTCTCAGCTAGGGCTCCATTCTCCACAACTCCAAGCTTGTCTCGAAAGTGCACAAACTTTACTTTGGAGAGAGGCTTGGTGAGAATATCAGTCGTCTGATCATCAGTGCAAATATATCTCAACTGAATAGCTTTCCTCAGTACCATATCTCGGATGTAATGGTATTTGATCTCAACATGTTTTGTTCTATCATGAAACACTGGATTGACAGATAGCTTCACACAGCTTTGATTGTCACAATGAATAACAGTTGGCTCCAATGATTGTCGAAATAATCTCGGGTAAGGAGCCTGCCACATTGCTTTGTGCTGCTACACATGCCGCAATATATTCCGGGCTTAGTGCCACTGGCACTGCTTCTTGCTACACTACAAGAAACGCACTTTAAGCTAAAGCAACATCCAAAGGTGCTCTTTTCCTCGACGCCTTACACTCTTGCCCAATCAAAATAAGAATAACTCTTGCAACTTTTAGATCTACACTGAGTATATTTCAAGCAATATCCAATTGTACCACGCAAGTATCTCTAGATATGCTTCGCTACAACTAGATGAATTTGCCTTGGTTCACACATGAACTGACTGAGTGCACTCATTGCATAGCAAATATCGGTCTAGTATTGACTAGATACATCAACAATCCAATCAACTGCCTGTACATAGTAGGATCTACCAGATCTGAAATAGCTGCAGACTCACTTAACTTCTTCAAATTAGTTTCCATCAATGTAGACATAGATTTGCAATCCATCATCCCAAATCTCTTCAAGATATCTATAGTATATTTCCCTTGACTCGGAATAATCTCATTGGGTCTCTGCCACACTTCCAATCCTAGAAAGTAATGCATAAATCCTAGATCCTTCATCTCGAATTCAGAAGCTAACTCCTTCTTGCATTTGATAATGAGATATTCTTCTCCAGTAAGAAATAGATTATCAACATAAAGAACCAAGATTAAAGCCTCACCATCAACTACCTTGAAGTAGAGATTTGAATCAGCATCATTCTTGGAGAAGCCCAAGCTCATCAAGTATCGATCAATCCTCTCATACCAAGCACGAGGAGCCTACTTAAGACCATACAAAGCCTTCTTCAATCTACAAACATGAGACTCCTTCCCATGAGTCACAAAGCCATCAGGTTGCTCAATGTATACTTCTTCTTCAATCACGCCATTAAGGAATGTTGTCTTCACATCCATCTGATGTAGCTTCCATCCCTTTGCTACTGCAATAGCAATAATGGTCTTGATGGATGTATAACGAGCAACTGGAGCAAAGGTTTCTTCATAATCTATTCCCTCTTTCTGAGAGAATCCTCTAGCCACAAATCTAGCTTTGTACTTCTCAATGCTTCCATCAGCTACATGCTTGATCTTGAAAATCCATTTAGAAGATACAACTGATTTCCCTTCAGGTCTTGGTACAATATCCCAAACATCATTCTTGATAATAGATTGATATTCTTCAGCCATAGCATCTCTCCATACTTGCTGACTTGATGCTTCCTCAACACTGGAAGGCTCAGACTCAATGATATGACTCATTAATGCTACACAACCTGGAAACTTCTGTGGTCTTTTGCTTTCTCTGAATGTGCCTCTAGGAGCTGCAAACTTTTTTGCCTCTTGCATAGTTTGCCTAGCCCATAGAGGTCTCTTTCGACCTATGACAATATCTCTTGGCCCATCAGTTGGTTCCAAAGGCTCAACTGGATCAATATCCTCTTCTGGTTCAGTAGACTCCCTCTGAATCTTAGGAGTATGATCAATGTCCATGTCCTGAGGAGTCTCCTGGTCTTCATTATTTATCTCCATGTATGAACCTTTAGATCTTTTGAATGCAACATCTTCTTCAAAAGAGACATCCCTACTGATCTCTATCTATTTTTGTCCTAGAATGTAAATCCTATAGGCTTTTGAAGATTCACTATAACCCACAAATATTCCTTTCTTGCCAAATGGTTCTAACTTAGATCTCTTATCTTTAGGCACATGAATATAAACCAGACAACCAAAGATTCTCAAGGACTAACCTCAAGCCACACCGGGTGGAAGGTTTCTTCAGAGTCATATTTTCTAAAAATACGCATGAGGGCTTTGATTCCTAACATACACCGCAGCTTCCGATGCTTCGCCGAAGGAAGGCTTGCAAGTCTGATCATGGATCATAGCTTTGGCTGCCTCAACTATGGATCTATTCTTCCTTCTCGCAACTCGCTTTGTTGTGGATTTTAAGAACACAAAACTCCTCTCTTAATCCCTCGCTTTGATACAAAATTGCGGAAGTCTACAGAGGTGTATTCAAGTATCGACTTCTCGTAATCCTTTGATCCTCTTTCCAAACAAATTCTCTACTTGAGCCTTAAATTCTTTGAATTTCTCAAGTACTTCTTCAGATTCCTTAGACTTCAAGAAATAAATCCAAGTCTTTCTAGAGTAGTCATCAATGAAAATTACATAATACCAAAAACCTCTCAAGGATGTAACAGACATTGGACCACACAAATCAGAATGAACAAGATCTAGAATACATTTTGATCTACTTTCACTACTATGAAAGGGACCCTTAGTATTATTACCCATTGCACATCCTCTGCAAGTACCATCATGCTCCTGACTGAGTTTCGGAAGGACAGTAACCATCTTCTCCATGGATGGAAGAGCTCTGAAGTGAAGGTGAGCAAGCCTCCTATGCCAAAGCTCACTTGAACTGGTGGAATCATGCAACAATGCTTGAATTGGAGGAATGGAAAGTCTATATAGACTCTCTTGCCGAACACCAATCACTCGGGTTGTCTTGATGCTAGAGTTCTTTGGCCAAGCAAGAACTTTTCCCTCAAAAAATGCAACTTGATATCCTTTGTCCTCCAAAGCTAAAATTGATACAAGATTCCTCTTGATACCTAGTACGAACAAGACATCACTCAAGTGAAGAGGGATGCCGGAATCTAGGTGAATTGAGGTGGCTCCAACAACTTTCACTGAATAGCAAGCATCATCTCCGATTATTACTTGAATGTTTGTTTCTCTCTCCACCAAATCTGAAAGATGCTCTCTATACCCTGTAATGTGCCGAGAAGCACCACTATCAATCAACCATGTGCTACTATCGGTTGGAACATTGCTTGATAGGGCAGAGATAAATAGAAATCCACTTGAGTTATCTCTTGATTCCTTCTGAGGAGAGACATCATCCACATCCGCAGTAGAAGCATGTTGCTTTGGTCTTGTTGCACAATCTCTAGCATAGTGACCATACTTGTCACATCTGAAGCACTGTATATGGGAGAGATCCTTCTTCTTCTTCGATTCAGGAGCAACATCCGATTTCCTATCTCTATTCCTCTTGAAGTTACCTTTTCTCCCTTCTCTTCCTTTCCTCTTTGAAGTTTGAGCAGCAAGAACATGATTGTCTTCATTGTGAGAGCTTCGACCATTACCTCTTGCTGCCAACCTGGATTCCTCTTGAATGCAATCTGCTCTAAGGCGATCAAACTTTGGTAGTTTAGATCTTCCACTGATACCTTGGATAAATGGCTCCCAAGATTGAGGAAGACCGTTAAGTGCCAACATGACTAAGTCTCAATCTTCAATTATGTCTCCAATGGCATAGAGTTGATCCTTCAACTCAGTGATCTTCATAAAGAAGGAGATGATCGAATCTCCTTTCGCCATCTTGATGTGATGAAGTTGTTGCCTCAATGCAAGAGCTCTGTTGGTGTTATTGATCTCATATAATCCGTCCAAAGTCTTGAACATCTCTCTAGTTGTCTTCAACTTGGAGATAATAGGCACAAGGTGATCTTTCACCAAATCAATCAATATCTTCTTGGCCTTTGTGCCATTCTTCCTCCATTGTGTCTTCTCAATCGCATCGGAAGGCTCGGGTACCTTGCTCTCCACGAACTCGAGAATATCATTTTCTTCCAATGCAATAAGAACTCTAAACTTCCAAGAGGTGAAGTTAGAGGCACCATCGAGTCTATCTTCAACCTTGAGTCCGTTCACCATTTTCGTAGTTAAGATAGACACACTAAGATGAGAATAAGAGAGGAAGATAATGTTGCTTATACAAATCTGATCACGATCTTGCTTAAACCTGGCTCTGATACCATGTTAATTTTAGGATCAGAATTTAAATAAGCAGAAATAGAACAATTTCAAACAATAGAACACAACATATACCCTGGGAAAACCCTCCTTCTTGAGGGAGAAAAACCCAGCAACAATATATCACTTATATATTGATAAAATGCCAACAATAAGCTTTACAATTTGGCCAATTACAGGGCCGATTTGTAGCACCACTTTTGATGCAAACTTATAATCAATGAAGAAGGTCGACACCTCTAATATCGATCTGCTCTTAAGAACAAACTTTTGTTGTAGGTAATTCGCACTTGACTTGAATGAATAAAAAAAAATGATGATAGAAGTGAACAACGCTTCCCTTATATACAATTCGATATGACTTCTTCAAGCAATACTTAATTTTACACCATAAGTCGGGCTCTTCTTGAAATGGTGTCTCTTTCTCCTGCCAACTTGTTAAGTCGGCTATAAGAAAATAAATTTAAATCATTATTTGAATGGATGTATCTCTTCATTAAGGTCGCTACAAATAAATGAATAGCCACGGCTATATGAATTTATTATAATTATATCGCTGGAAGAATGAGGCCCACGGCTACAACATCAACAAAATATCACCTAGATCCCATATGCATAAACAATTTTGAATTTGAGTCAGATTCTATATGCCCTTTATTGCAACTCGTATCCTTCACCCTTTCACTATTCTTAGAGTACTTTCCATGATGACAAAAACCTTGTAATGGCATAGTATTGAGCAGTAAATCTGAAATATGACTATCTTTTTCATACCTTGGGCTGTTATCAAAGTGCTTACCTTCGTTTGCTGATTTAGAGGTCGTTGAGGGATCACCAACCCAACCATCCTTGTGACTCATGATTCCCGAGTTGGGATCAACTAAAATATTCTTCTCAATTGTCCTATCAACACAACTACTTTGAAAGTGAACCACATATAGCAATAACTCACTCTTTGGAATATCGATAACATCTTTTTCTATCTTGGGATTTTTGCATTCAACAATTAATGCTTGTTCTTCATTGGCTTCATTATTTTTTTTTATCACAATTACTGCTGCAAGAATCTTCTAGAATCTTACTTGATTGAAGTTATTCTTAGATAGCTAACAATTAACATTCTAAATTCTTTGATTGGCCAGCAATTATATAAATAGATGATTAAGGTCTCAAATTTGACAAATAATGTTTTCAATATCTTTTGATTTTGATTTTGTGGCATAATTATTCCTATTCCTGTAACTGAATTTTTTTTGTCGGGAATCCCCATTTTGATACAGTAGACTTATCATTTTTCTACGCTTATAAGTGAAACTACTTCTGCAAGAGGGAATTGTTTTTTCTGTGCCCATATAATTATGAAGCCATGAGTTGAATTTCAACTCTGTTTTAAGGTCATTGTTCCATGGTTGGAGAGACATAATTTATTTGATTGGTAGGATGAGTTCTAATAGTTCAAAGATGTTTACAAATTTCAAGCCACTTATGTGTCTAAGATGAAGATCATCCATATAAGATTAGTTCTCCAAATATAGATTAGATAATGTTACACCTTGTTTCCTGCGCCAGATCAAAGTCATCTTGTAAATTGTACATGTCAAAATATTATTGTTCAATGCTTAACTATGTCAAATTCCACAAACAGATTTATCACTGACTATCCCCATATTAACACACCCAATAAAAAGCTTACATGGGCCCTATTGTATCAAGTCATTCTGAATCTGTCATTTGTGGACAATGCGCCATAGTTTATAATAAATATTCAGAGTCTATAATATGCTGATGTGTACCAAGTATGTTGTGCATAATTGAGGTCTGCAAAGAGCTGGTAGAAGTTTACTTCTATCATAACATTAATTTGACATACACAAAGAAATTAATGAGTGACTGAAATTTTTTATCATCCATTTTTGTCATTTTGACAATTTTAAATTCTGTCCTCATGCATGGTAGTTTGATAAGTTCATAATGCATTTGAAAACTATCTCACATTAATTCTATTCTATGTTTCAGGCATTCTTTACAAGCATGAAGCAGGATAAATTATTAGGCCTTATATATGAGCATGTCAAGAGAAATATCTTACAAATAGGTTCTCGCTTCTACATACAGAAAGTTGGTATACCGCAAGGAAGTGTGCTTTCCTCTTTGCTTTGTTCATTTTATTATGGAGATCTGGATAGAAACAAGATTTTTCCTCTATTGAATTATACACACAATAAACAAACCATTATTTCTTCTAAGACAGCACTTGAAAATTGCTTAGTTAATGGAAAACTGTCGAGTGGTAAGGTATGCAGCAAAGGTTTTCTTGTTAGAGATGCAACTACCACTTTATTTGAAGAAATGGATAAGATCTCTGATATTACTGGAAGACAATCAAGAGTAACTAGAATCGAGCGAGAGGGTTTGAATGCAGAACTAAATGCATGTGCTAGTGATGTACTCATTCATAGCTGTTCCAAAAATGTCAATCAGCATAAAGTTGGAAACTGGGAATCTGTTCTACCACATTCCATATTACTAAGGTTAATTGATGACACACTCTTCATATCTACATCAAAGGAAAAAGCATTTTGTTTCATTACATCTATGCATAGAGGTTTCAAAGATTATAATTCTTATGCAAATAAATCCAAGACCTCTCTCAGTTTTAAGATGGAGCTTGAAGGAAAGAAATTATCCAAAAATGTCTACAAGAGTATGGATGGTTCTTGCTTCCTACGGTGGAGTGGTTTACTAATCAACTGTTATACTCTTGAGATCCAAGCAGATTACACCAGGTTAATTTCTCTAATTCTCCTTTAATTAAGTTTTGATCTTGTAGCATAAGATTTGAAAATTTAAATTTAACTTTCTGTATCACATTTGTTTTGCTATTTCCCTTATCTGATTATTATGAATTTATCCATGTTGCAACTGTCTTATGATAAAAGATTTTTACCTGTAATTATGTAGAATGCCATGTATCAGTTGCTAATCTGAAGTTATATTTTATGTTTTTTATTTTCATTTAATAATTTAATGGGATTGAATAGTTTCTTCTTTATAGTGTCTCTGAATATGTGCACATGATTCTATATTAATTATACTTCAACTAAGTTTTTCTCTTGTTGGTAAAAATATTTTTGATTGAAGAATATCTTAATCTCCATTGGAATTTGCTCAAATAAATCACTGTGCCATGTTTCTTGAATAGGTACTGTGCATCTCATATCCGGTCAACACTCACTGTTTGGAGAAAGGAAAGCCCAGGTTACCATCTCTTGGTCAAGTTGTGTCAATTCATGCGACCCAAGTGTCATCCTATATTCTATGATTCTGATATTAACTCACCAACTACTGTACGGCTTAATGCCTACCAAGCATTTTTGCTCTGTGCAATGAAATTCCACGTGTATGCATGTTCAGTGCCATCTGTGGGAGCATTTAGTCCACAATATGCTTTCCAGGCAATTATGAAATCAACAAGGTTTGAAGAACTTTATCTTTTTAAAGGCATATTCTTGTGTTCCTTCCTTGCTAAGTTGAATAGATATAGAAGCAAACCAACAGTGTTATGTCCTGTAAATAAGAAATAAATGGTTTTGTCCCTTTAATTCAGAGTGGCTTGTAGGTTCGTAAAGGCTACATAGTTGTACTATTGGCAGCATGCTGAATAAGATAAATAAGGCAGTATATTCATTACATCAGATTTTTTCACCTGTTCTGTGGAAAATTAGCTTTCTATTTTAGAATCTAGATGTTTTCTATATGTCATTTATTTAGTTTTTTCATGTTTAACACTATGTTCTTCCCCTTTTGCATGATACATGTTGAACTGGAACCCGAGTATGACTTTGTTAATAAAGCAGCATATATTTAGCTCTTTTAATTTGGAATCCATATGTATTGAGCCACTATCATATGCATCAGAAGTCAATGAATCTTATGCATGCTTCTGGTAGCACAAACACCTAATGCCTTGGATTCGGTGATCAAGGCTAAAATCTAAGTTTCTTGGCTTTTAATGATGTTGACTGACAATGTCCTATGTTATACTATGTGTGTGTGTGTGTGTGTGTGTGTGCAAGTAGGGGGAACACATGCAAATGGAGTGCTCAAGTTCCAAGGTTGACTTCGACTAGTTGAAAGGAAGCTAAGATGCAGAAATTCTTCCTACACTAATCTATGAGAGGAAAACGACAGAAAATATGATCTAAAAAGATTTGTAAGAAAGAAATTAACACAAAGTATACAACCATAACATGATGATCTTCATGAGGAAAACCCATTTGGGAGAAAAACCCCACATTCCAAAGCACAAAACCAAGTATATTAACAACAATGACAACAATTACATACAATGTCCAAGTACATGCCTTTATAGGAGAATCACCAACATGCACATCTAGGGTCATTTCAATAGCATAATTGTACTTCCAAACTCGGTGCACAAACTTGATCTAAAAGACCCAATAAATAGAGAAAGCAATACATGAAACCACCACATAGGAAACCCAAAACCATAGTTGCAAAAAACTGCGATTAGTCATAGGGCTTGGGAGTAATCATGAGTTGAAATGCCTGCCAAGTAACTTTAAGGAAAACTTGATGGTGAGTTTTCAATCAAAATCTCTATGATTTTAAAGGAAAATTTTTCCATTTCGTGCCAAAAAACCGAGCAACTCACAGCTAGGGTAAATTCAGCCACTAAAAGTAAATAAATTGAAACACGAGTTCATGAAATTGCGGGTCTGGTGTTTATTTCTGCTAGAAAGCAACATTTAATGGGAGGCTGGCTTGTTTTGAGCTCAACTTGTGTACAATTGCAAATGGATGGGTATTTTGTTGTGTTTTGTGTGACTATAAACATATGGGAATGTTGGATTATTTATACGACTCGTATTATTTCACAGTTGTATTTGTAATGTTTGCAAGGGCATTAGGATTGTTTTGAAGATTCATTGTTGATAATTTTACCATTCGGCATTCTCCAATAGACATAAGGCTCCATTTGAGACAAGAGTAGCTTCTATTATGTAAACATCAACTTTGGTTGTTACTAATATATTATTTGTATTTTGTACCATTTGTTGTTAGCAATTTTATGACTATAATATTTCCTTTCTATCGAGTTTTCTATCTTATTTCTCCAAAAATGTTTTAATAATATTAAAATCAATTTACATCAACATTTAAAGTAGTTTAAACTTTAGCAACCTATTTTTTCTTGTACCTTCAAATCTTTATGGGTTCAATTTATTTTATGATTTGTATTGAATTCTAATTTTGATATATATATGAAGGAAATCAACAATATGTTCCCTAAATTTAGAAATATGCATGTTTTTTAAGAATACTTTTACAATTTTAAATATTTTTTAATATTCATAAAATTTGACAAGTTCTTTTAATGTCTTATTTCAAAATATTTGTAATATCCCTTTTTAAATATCTTACAAACTTGCAATTTCTTTGTATTTTCTATCTATGCAAGAGATAAGAACTTTATAAATTGATTGAACTCTAGCACATCATAGAATTTTTTATCTAAACAATAATAATTGTAATGTCCCCTTCTCAGTAGTGATTCTCTCAATTGACCATTAGCCTATCCTGGAGGCCCGTAGGCTAGTCGGAAGTGGAAATTAGGGTTTCCAACTACTTGGAGGATTCTTTTATGGATTCAGGGGTTTGCATGTTGGAGTTTGGTATTTTGGTTTCTGGATTCTTTTTGGGTTTTAATAGAGCTTCGCAGTGGTATGACATGCATTTGCATTTGGCAACTTTTTCAGAATTACTATTTTTAGTAAGTTACGATGGCTGCTCAGTTTGTGGTTAAAATGCATTTGAAGTTACTTACTATTTTTAGCAATATGCTATTTTTAGTAAGTGCTATTTCTAGCAATGCTATTTCTGGCAGGGTTTCAACAGTTCAGTACAGAGGCTATATCAGGCAAGACAATTTGAGCAGTTTGGTCTCTCACACTCTTGGAGCTCATTTTGGTAAATTCAATATTTTGGTTGAGTTTATATTTTAAGTGAAATATTGCTAAGGCATGGTGGATGCCTAGTAGGGAGAAATAAGCATATTTTATAAAGTATTTCACTTAATGACTTTAGATGCCCATCTCATGTTTTATTTGCATTTTTATTAAAGTTATCTCTCTCTCATATTGGGACAACTTGGATAAGGAGCTAAATGAAATTCAAATTGAAATGACTAAAGGTGAATGTGAATGTCATGTTGTCTGCTCTTATTGGAGGGAAGTGAATTTGAATTTGTGGAGAAGTTATAAATAAGAGTGTTGGGCATCTCAAGAAGACAAAGGGTTAGCATTTAATATATGGAACTATCGTGGAATTTTGAGAAGGCTAAGAAAGGCATCGGCTTGGTTTTGTATTTATTGGGCTTTATCAATAGCTACGTTTGGTGGACTTTAGCAATCTTCTTTAGCTTATAAATTCTAGCTCCATTGTGACTATGGTCTTGTAGGTTTGAGAAGTGTTGCATGGCATTCCTTTATTACCCCATTAAGCAGCAGTGAAATGATTTAGTAATAATTCTGGGACGGTTTGGCTATACTCTGTCAGCTAGGAATTTCATTGAATTTTGGAGTTGTGCATACAAGTTGGTTTGGATGCAGTTAAAAAGGTTAGATTCATTTCTGTTCTTTCCTTTTTAAGTGGTGCTTATCAATTGGGAATTCAGTATTTGGTTTCTGGATATAAAGTATTCTATTGTATGTTCTAAATCCTAATACATTGAAAATATATAATTCTGTAACTGGTTTGGATATATATTATTGGAGTAAACAATAAGTTATGTGTAATGTCCCCATTTTGGCCATTAGCTCTTCATTTGGTTTTAGCCTATTTCCAGAAATCCGTAGGCTTGTCTGAGGTAAAATCAGGGTTTCCTTCTTTGGAGGCTTTTTGGCATTTCTCAGAATTTACTATTTTTAGTAAGTTCTAATTTTGGCAGTGGTCCAGTTGGCAGCTCTTCAGTAAGTTTTCCATTTCAGTTGGAGCAGTTGAATATTGTTGAATTTGGCTATTGAGGTGTAAAAGGGAGAAATGAGTTATTTCAAGTTATTAATGTTTTAATTTTAAGTTGATCCCCCCCTTGGCCTAATATGATAACTTGAAGTTGTTTTAAAAGGTGTTCATGAAGGGAGGACGCTTCATGAGGAAATATTTAATATTTTATTATGTTTAAAATGTGCTTTGGAGTTGGACACCAAAGTTGAGGAGGAATTATTTATCTTTTAAAAATTAAATGATTCAAATTCTTTAGGTGTCCCTTGGAGAGAAAAGGTGGAAAATCAACAGTCACCTCAAGTTCTTTAAAAGAGAGAGTTTGCTCCAGCATTTATCATTCATTGTTTATGCTAATGTTATGCTGTCGGAATGACTTCATTTATTTGGCTTCGAGGAATGTTTACCTCCTAGCATTTGTCCAATTTCGTGTTTGAAAGATAACACCTAGTTGGTTTTAAGACTGCTTCTCATCCAGACTAGCAGATTGAGCTTCAAAGTTGGAGAATTTTGGTGATATTTTCAGTCTTTATGTTGCTGGTGTTCATACAGCTGAAGTAGTTTTTTATGAGCAGCTTTTTGATTAAATAAAATATTGTTCTGGGTATTTTGGCAAAATGATTCTTGGCACAAGGCATCCCTTTCCACAAGAGATTATAATTTAATTCAAAGTCATTATTTTTATATTGCAAAATTGCACCTCCAGCAGGCCGTACCATTCTTGTTGGGCATTGGAGTTCGTACCAAATAATTGAAGGTGGTTTGAGGCTGTTTCAACATTGCAACTTGGGCGCCTATCCTCCAAAGAGCCTTTGCACTTCGTTTCATCACGTTTGGAGGTATATTGATGAAGTTGTGAGCATTTATGTGGTTTTCTATTTGCTGGTTCAGTCATGGCTGCAAGGCGAATTTGTATACAGCTCCAAGGGTAAATTTTATTTGCATATGGGTATTGATCCTATCAAATTATATGCTTGAGGCGTCTCTTTTTGTGCAAGGACAGATTTTATAGTGAAGTGAATGATTTTATAAGTGAGGTCGACCCTCTCATAGGGCCGTACCATACCTCTAATGCCTTGGAATTCGTGTTGGATGTTTTGTTGAATTTGGAGCTTGGAAAGTGCTTGTTTCATGATCGCCTAGTCAATGAATTGATGAGCTTTCAGTTTTGTAGGAGTTTGCAGAGTGTGGTAAGAGTTTTGTTCATTTTTTAGTGTTTCAGTGTTGATGGTAATCATTTCCAGATTGCAGATTTTTTATATCAGTTTGTTTCAGTATTCTGATTTTGGTTTCAAGCTTCATTAATTGAGAGGATATCAAGTGGGAAAATCTTCTATTTCATTGTGCTTTGTAAAGATTGTAATAACACTTGAAAATTGCAGTTGTTTATCATTGTAAGACTGTAAACAGTAGTACTGTTCCAGTCATTTAATTAGCTGCAAATTCTTATGATTAATCTCTCATATATGTAACCCCTGGATGGTTTACCGCCAGTGTGGAGAATAAATTTTGTATCTCTCATTGTACCCACTGAAAAGTGGAGAATCCCCACTGTTAAGTGGATGCCCGCCGCAGCGGATGAATTAGTTTTGCATTGTAATGTTTTCCCCCCACTGTTCAAGTGGTAGCGTGGAAATTCTCATGGCTGGTTATCCGCCTAAGTTCATTTCAGTTTGTAATAAGTACTCCGCCATATGTTAGCACCTCGCCTTCAAAAGGATCTTGTGTGCACATTCTTGGCATTGAGTCTTATCATTTACTTTCAATTGTAAATCAATTTAGTTGTTGAGTTATTTAGATCCTAGGGATCCTCTGACCATATGCCGCCTCCTCTTCCTTCAATGGTTTTAGGGGTATTCTTGGTTAGAGTTACCTTTCACATCGTTTTGGTTTTGGAGCTAACCTTACAGTGGTTGTTTGAATTGATATGTAAAAATCAAGAAAAATTTTTAAGGGCATATTTCATTATGATACATTGAAAATATTATGCATGTGAGAATACTTTAATTTTGAAACTGGATACATACAATCATCAATACATTTGAAACTATTTAGAAACAAAGATAGAGCAGCAGGGGAAAAAAATTGTTTGACGAAATGCCTAGGAAGTTCTATTGGTGAAATTGGGAAAAAACTTGGTACAAAACTTGGTGAGCAAAACTCAGATCAGGGTAGCATACTACAATCTCATTGGCTTCATTTGCACTTTGTTTAATGTCATTCAAAGGAGTATTGGCTGAGTTATGAGCATTTTGGTGTGGATTGAGCTTGCTGGTCTAAGATTTCTGAGTGCTGCAACTTCATATCAGATTGGTAATAAGTTTCTGTTTTGGCTTATTTTCATAGTAGATTAGTTTGCTTAGTTGTGGAGACCATCTCTCATTATTTTGGAGTGAATTGAATATCTATTTCTCATTGTAACTTGCAGATTGCTACTTATTGTAAGTCTGCTACATTAGTACTGATTCATTCATTTTACTTTTGCACTTTACTATTTCTATTCCCACTTTTAGTGGAAGAGACAGGCCTCGTCGTCTTTACTTTCAACACTTTACTTTCTTGTACTACTCGCTGAAAAGCGGAAGGGTTGGCTAGCCGCCCAGACATTTACTTTTCAATACTTTTTTTTACACTCCTGTTGACTAAGTGGTCGAGTTGCATTGCATACATTGTTGATCGGCCGAGCCGTCTTTCATATTCATTTCTTTGTAATCTCCCGCTGAATAAGTGGTCGAGTTGCACTTCATATCTTGCTATCGGTTGAGCCATCTTTGCATAATTGTAATCTCAGTTTCCAATACATTTCAGCTAACGATCCCCTTTCCATCGTATGCTCTCACCTTACCCACATTGGGAACTTGGTGATCAGAAAGTGAAGGGTCACTTTTAGTTGGTTTATGATTTCTCTAATGTTAACGGTTGAAATCTTGTGCTCAAAATTGAAAAAATTGTAAGGGGATATTTCAGTGTTATTAGAGCTTGTTTTCTTGTCAGCCTGTGAATTTAGAGTTACAGTTGTCAGATGAGTGAAAGAGAACTGAGGTACTACAGCAGAGAGCAAAAGAGACAGCAGTATAAGAATCCACCAATTTTGGAGTAGGATACTTTTTCAAAGGTTCTAAGGAATCGTGAGATTGCGGTTGAGACAATGGTAGAAAGAGATAAGGGTCCAACTCGTGAAAAGGATGACAGAGATTCTAGAATTGAGAGAAAGTTCGATTTGATGTTGGAGATGATGACTCGATTGCTTGCTAAAATGGACCAACAAGTAAATCCGACACAACAACACTATGATGGTGAAAACAGTGAATCCAACACCAACCCAAGAGGGAGAACTATTGGGCAACATATCACAAATACTAGAGGATCAACCTCTAGACCTCTTCTTCTTGTCTTTACTCAAAGAGAGGAAACACAAGCTAAGACCAAAGTTCCTATGGCAGATGAAGCAAGGCAAAGCTATATGGAATATCTTTCTCTACCTACTGAAATCAGAGAGCATTTGACCTTTGATCAATACATGAACCAAAGGAAGAGAAGAGGAGGTGGAAGAATTGACAATCGTGCTCTTATGGGTCCTAGAATGGATTTTCAACAAGCTCTTGGAAAGGTGACCTT
>VDFB02201362.1:0-14041 GCA_007258455.2 Sequoia sempervirens | reverse complement strand
CTCCTTTTTCAATTTTATTTCTCCAAGCCTGTTAGACTGCCATGACATCCAATTCATTTGCAGAATTTTTTGTGCCAATTAAAAGTTCCAAAACTTCATCACACTCTTCCAAATTCTCAACAATATAAGCCTCCATTGTCTACAAATCTACCAATGCCTTGGTCAAAACATCCTTCCAAAAAATGATATCAAATATCCACATCTGTAATTCCCACCTAATTATTTCATTAAATTTGAGGAAAATTTTAAATAAATATTGAAAGATAAATTACTTACTTTAAAGATTAACTCTATTAATGAAATAAATATGATTAAAAGATGAAGCTTTTCCCACTACAACTATTCAAGGAATTATTTTGTCAATTAGTTAATTTAAGAAATAATTCCATAATCAAACATACAAAAACGATTGCTAATGAAACATTAATGTTAACAATTGACTTGAGAAAACAACACTTGACTAGTGCCACAAGATATTTGTGTTTATTATATTATCTCAGATAATTCAAATAAAGAAGCACTCTTTATAAATAACAATTCGTAACACAGTAAATGTATGTTCTTACACATATTTAAATAGACCAAACTATATTCCCAACCACAAATAACATATTCAAAACCATAATCATACGAGACTAAATCTTCATTTTCCTACATCTTATTAATTATATGACCCTTAATTCGCCGATATAGAGAATTATGTTTATGAGTGTATTCATTACGAAATTTAGAGGTAAGATTCCAAGTTTCCATAGCATGATTCTATGTGAATAACATTCTATTGTGCAAGCTATTCATAGCGACAAATACATTCATTACAAAATTTAGAGGTAAGCTTCCAAGTTTTCATCGCATGATTCTATGTGAATAACGTTATGTTGTGCAAGCTATTCATAGTGATAGATACACAATCTTATTGCTGATTAATACTGTAATTCCAACTTGATTACCCTGTGAAGAATTCGGCCAATCAATTACTTTTACAAACTAAAGAAAAAAGCAAAAGAAATGAAATCAAGAGTGCAATAATTTCTATTCCAAAATAACAAACATGGAAATGGAAATGTTGCTGTAATGAGCATAAATCAAGAATCCTTCTACAACTTTTTCTTAATAAAGAAACGCTTAATAGAAACAACACCATTCAAGTACTCTAAACCTGGCTTTAACTAGCAAGACGGGTGAAAACACAATGAAAGCAATGAGTTTATAAATAAAATGTGTAAGGACAGTGATTGTATAGTGATGGAAATAATACAGGTTCAATTAACAGGAATATAGTGTGAGCACAGGCTGGGAATTTCATAGTGCAGGTCACGGGTGCTCAGAAAGGGTTGTGTCAATGCCTCAAGAACAAAGATCACAATCCCAAAGTTGATAACTCAAGGTTGAGTCTACGGGCACCATGCGAGGGTCACACCCTCAATAAAATGTAGATGGTGCAATGAAGAGCCCGTGCCAGTTATACAATTTAATGCAAATTATTTTCATAATGACTTTAGCTAAATTAATTTCCAACACTGTGTAAATTATCGTTTTATCTTTAGGAAATAGAAATCTTCTTGCAAAAAGTTAAATACATATTGAAAACAATGAGATAGCAATTACATCTAATTATCCATATAGACCGTCTACTGTACACAAGGAATTTCAAATGTAATATAAATACGAATATTGTAAATTGTTGCATAGCAAAGTAAAAGTGAATTACATGAATAGATACTATGATCTGAGCTTTGATGAAATCTTTAACTTCAAACTGCACCTCTTAATTGGTTCAACATTCATAATGCATCAGTATAACAAATAGAACCTTTTGCATTCAATCTTCTCATACAAAGCCCAGTTCTGCTCACTTCCCAACCATAGGACCGATAAAATCAGGTCCACCCCTGAGTGGGGAAAGAAAGTCCAACTGTACATCACATATTGAAAATAGAGAAACATTGACTCACACACAAAGAATTCCACACATGGAACTCTTGCAAAGGGGGAGAAGAGGTATTCCCTTCCCTATTGGGGAACAACATTATATCTACATACACATTCACTCCTTCAACATATAACCTTCTTCATCACAACACCCAATTCACAACTCTTTCACATTCAACCACTCCACTCCCCATCCATCACCCAAATCTCGCATTCACAACACCTCCTAAACCAACCACTCCATACTCTATACAACACTCAATCCACCCATCACCTCATATATATACACATAAAATCATTTTATCATGAATCCCCAAGAGAGGCTCTGCACCTTCCTCAACCCCACACAAATGAGGCTTTCAACCCTCATGTGAGATCTACTCCTTCTACACTCCCATAAATCCCCATCACACAAACAAGTTTCTATACAAAACAAAAAATAGCACAAATACTCACAACACAAAAAAAATACATCCAACACAAAAAATTTCCAAATCAAAGTACAAAACTAACCTTGGCTATCCAAGTTAGGATTGACCCAAAAGCCCAAGCAAAGAACTCAAACTTAGTTATTGTTCTTCAACATCCAATATCTTTCAGCCAATCACCCAAGGAAGCAACAATCTTCACTCCCATTTGTCTCCCCAAAAATGAGAAAGGAAATAGTAAAAACAATTAAGAGAGCAACCATACCCAAATCCCTCACTTTAAAATAATTCCTCTCAACTCTACAACTTCCCTTAAATAAAAATGCTACACAAATAAAACACATTTCCCTCCACAAATAAACAAAATCATAAAATTCAAATTACACTTAACATTAAACCCCCCCTTTCAAAATGAAAAAATCATCAATTATATTTTTAGCATTTGGAATTTGTCTCCAATTCTTAAGGACCTGGGCTGCCCACCTACAACAACTCAATAGAAGCATTAGTACACTTTGAAAATATAATCAAAACATTAAATAAAAACATTGAAGTTTTCTAACATCAAATAATTATAAGATCTATCACAATAATTTAATGACATTTATTCTTACAGAAATTAAACATTTATCCAAAACACTTTATGATCAGTCTATTTTATTAAATGAAAATATCATATCTATAAGCAAATAAATTTCCAAACATGCAGATTTAATATTTATGTCTATAATCCAAAATGACAATATCCATAAACCAAAATCTCCACATAATTGATGTCCAAAACACCACATCACATAAATATGAAGTCAAAGCGAAGTCTCTAGAGTAATATTAGCCATGCCTCACATTCTCCTCCTCAAGTCTCAAGCTTGCTCTTGGAAGCTAGCAAAAAGATATGGAAACAAAGATTTTTTATCTAGGTTGTACCCTCCTATGAGCAAATAATCTCAAAATACCTATAATAACCATTTATCCATTAAATAATACATTAAAAGAAAATTGTATTTAAAAGTGAATAAACACATCTTTGTCTACCATCAGAAATAAGTATATTCAATGAAAAAAAAAAGTTCTTTTCTTAAAGCAACAAATATGAGTATACTACATAATACATTTTGTTCTAAATTCTATCTTCATTTGTAACCATTATTTATCATGTTAATAATTTGAATGTCTGTTTATCATAAGAATAGAATTTTCCTCAATTATCTATAGGAGATCTACTCCTAAAAGCTTAGATAACCATACAATTTACACCTAAGATGATATACCCAAAACCACATTAAAGGGACCCATAATCACACACATGATTTACCAAGAAATTTTATTTTATTTTTTGAATAAATCTCATACATTGTTATGGACTACCTTACATAAGATGTGATAATGGGCTAGTTGAAACTTGTGCGTATTCTAGAATTTCTAGCAAAAGTGAATATAGAATGCAAGAACATCTAGTCCAACACTATACTATAGATAAAAGTAACTATTTAACAACTTAAATAATGATATATCGTATTTTCTCACTTCTACTATAATGTGAACATTAGAAGAAATGAACATAATGGCATCAAGGCATCATCCACTGAGAATTGCACACCTTAAGCTTTTTGTATTGTGTAGGCCACTTTTTATGTAGAAAACAATTAAGATCCCAAAGAAAGTTCTTCCAACATTTCTTAGTATGCATATATACAATCTAGAAAAATATCATTAAAAAAACTATAGAATTTGAATGTTTTTTTTATCATAAGAAATTTTTTTCCCTTAATTCTCATTTCTTCTTAGTATGCATATATGCATACCCCTATCACTAGTACAAAAACAACAATATATGATTAAAAAAATTACTAAAAGGGTAAACCCACAATAGTGGGTTACAATTTTTCCAATGAAGAAAAATTAGAAATGCCCATGATTTTTTTTCAAATGGTTTATCCCTTCTAATGAAGGGGGTTCAAATGAATCACCCCTTCCTAATGAACCCCTCTTGCACCATATAGGAGGTTGAATGAACACCCCTTCTAATGAAGGGGTTTGAATGAACACCCTTCATTAGAAGGGGGTTTCAGCTGTTACCCTTTTTCACCTTCCCCTCTACCATTTCAAAATTTATGCATTTTTCTGACTATCGAAGCTTGGGAAGGAGGTGCAAATGGATTCAACTTGATAAATCAAGTTGGATGATTATAGTGATCGAAATGTGCTTTCCAACAACTATAAATTTAATATATTTTGTTTTTATTTTATATTTTTTTTTTAGTTTTACTATACATAGGTTTTTCACCAAACATCAAGTTTGATGAAAAATCATTGTGGAAAAATAGTAAATTTGAGGAATTTTTTTTAAAAAAAAATATACGCACTAGGTATTGATGTCCTTGTTCCAACAAAAAAATAAAAATTGAATTTCAATATATACCAAAAAAGTTATGCAAGCCGAAGTGCACCTATGTCTAAATTATAAATGTTTTGACTTCCAAACTTAATTAAAAGAAAAATATTCAACAAAATGCTATGAAACAAAATGAAAGCACTAGATACTTGTGTTACCAACCTAAATTCAAAAGAATCAAAATTTTATCTTTTGTAAAAAAAAGGTTATGCAAGCCGAAGTACACACTTTTTAAAATGTTGTTTACTATTAAAACTAGTTATCAAAGGAGACACAAAAAACTAACAAATTTAATTTCATTTAAAAAAAAAAAAACATTTAAAATCTACAGACAAAATCTCACAAATCACTAGTTTACATCATTTTCAAATTCCTAATAGTTTACCTACTATAAGTGTTAGAAAGTGAAGTTTTCTCTGAAAATATTGATTTCAATGTCAAGTTTGGCCAAAAGTGTAACCCATTATTGTAGGATGACCCAAAAATAGCATATAAATGATTGAACATGCTCACCTGACCATTAATAGTTTATTGCCAATCATTTATAACGTGACCAGATTGATGACTAAATTATTTTGTCATTTATTGGTTGTTTTGATCGATCGATTTGGTAGTATATTTAGTCATTGATTGTTGTAATCTAGTCACTTATTTAGTCATATTTTATTCACTGATATATTTAGTCATTGATTTATGTAATCTAGTCACTTATTTAGTCATTTTTAATTCACTGATATATTTAATTGGCCACTTATTTAGTCATTGATTGTTGTAATATGGCCACTTATTTAGTCATTTTTTATTCACTGATATATTTAGTCGTTAATTTTAGTCAATGATTATTGTTAACTAGTCACTTATTTAGTCATTTTTATTCATTGATTTCACTAGTCATATATTTAGTCATATTTATTCACTGTTCACTTATTTCTAACAATTGGTAGTATATTTAGTCAATTTAATTATTAATTAATGTCAATTAGTAGTATATTTAGTCATTTTAACTAACTGATATTTGAGGATTTGAACATAAAACACAGAAATACACATCAATCATCAATTCCACACAATAAGACAACCATTGAGAAGGAAAAATCGTTGAACTTTATTAAAAGAATGGTGTTCTTATAGCTTGCACAAGTCTGAAATATCTATCTTGCTTGAGAAATGTTTAGAAATAGAGTATTACAATTTTTATTTTTAGTCACAAGACTAAAAATCTGAGTTACAATGCACAAAAATGATAAGAAATAAACTTCTCCAAAAAAATTTTGTAATGATGGAAACACATGCTTGGAGCCCTTCAATGCGAGCACATGCCCCTTTCATCTCTTAAAACTTTTACAACGTGGGAAATCTTCCTATAGCAAGCTATAATGTGTAGAATTCGAGAAGGAGAGTATTGATCATGTCCCATACATGAGTCTCTCTTCTTCAATGCAGTCAACAATAACCCTAGAATATTTCCTCCTTTACATGCAACGTGCCATCTGATATGAGCAACATGGTGTTGCCTTTTTCACCATGAATGAAGTTGTGCCTCAATACAACTAAAAAAATTACTATTAGTCTCAATTCAAAAAGAATAAAAGTGCATTGTATATTGCAAGTTTACAAAAGTAAGTCCAAACTCAACAAAAAGATAAATCAATTAAAAAATTGTAGCCTTGTCAACAAATGCCTTAAATAAATTATTCAACATAGGCCTGAAATATGCATATTGAACCCTTGATTTCAGAACCTTGTTTAAAGTTTAAGAAAGGTGATATGCTCAAATCATAGAATGAAGTTGACATTATAGAATGAAGGCTATCAACACTAACTAGACTAGAACAACATTATCAATAGAAATTTCTTGGAAACCAAGCTCAAGAATGCCATCATACTTTGACAACAAAAATGTCAACCCTGGATCATGTGTTGTCTCAGTAAAGACCTGGACCATGAAATAATCCATTTATACACCAATTAATTAAGTTGATGAGAAAATATCTTTGATATCCAACTAGGAAGCTTTAACATCCAAAAATTACTAACTTGATGTTTCACAACAAGTTTCCCAACTATGACATCATCTTTACTTAAGAAATTGGATATTGATCCACTACCATATTGGATCTCACATGATTCTCCTTCACAAACAACAAATGATATATATTAATTGTTTAGCAACTTCCTTAATATCCCCATGTAAGTAGACTAAACTAAGTGAGGTTGAGGGTTTGAAGTAGAGTACCATCTTCTTGGTATGTACTTGAATGTGATGACTTGTATCTTGAATGAAAAGAGTAAGCTAGCTACACTGTAAAATCATTGTTAATAATTGTTACAAAAATAACCACAAAATCCTCTTTAATTAAAATATTCCTTCTAGATATTTCAAGACAAGATATTTCAGTTAATTTCTAAGAGAGCTAATTTCACTATCCAAGCAACCATCAATCTATTTACTGTATATAATTTCCCATAATTTAGAATTTGAATGTAATGAAACTAACCATAATTACCAAATATTTGACACCAAAATGTAGTACAAAATGAATTGTTTGATGGAAAATGTGTTTTGATAAACCAGATATACCCTTGATATATTGATTTAAATAAAAATGAAAGATCAAACTGGAGAAAACAAGATATCATTCATTAATTCACTTCAAAAAATAATTGAAACTAGAATTCGACCACCAATTATAACTCCATTCTATTGATCTTCAAAAATATTTTACAATACATTTCAAAATTTTGTCCCGACGGACATGTCAAAAAGTGTCTTTTCAGTTGCCTACTTTTAACATAAATCAGAAAGTCTTAATTATCATTGTTTACATAGGATTAAATAAAAGCAATGAAAGATGAGAAATGAAGAGAAATGATCAGATGTTGATGTGTAGAGCACTCTCAAGATACAAAATTTCATTACTCATCGTAAGGTATCTGTGATCATTTAGATTTGGCAAGGTCAGGTCTCTCCATGATAGTATTTGCAAGGCTTGGTACTTCACTGCAAGGCCTATTCTTTTGGGGGAGCTAGATATGTCTACTCCCATTGGTACACTGTGTAATCATGAGGCCATTTGGACTCCTAGATTTTTTTTGTGTTGGCTAAGTGACTCTTCCATATGCTGTCTAATAACCCTTTGCCATCTATGATGAATTTTGAGTATCCAACATCTAGTGTAATTATTCCATCCAAGGTTAAATTGAAGCGGTGAATATTTATGTCACCATCCTTTTGTAAATTAGTGAGGTAGTTGGGAAATTTTTTGCTAAACTCATCTATCCAGTCCTTGGAGCCTTTCAATTAATCATCATCCCTTAGTATCTTAGGAATGAACCACTGCTTTAGTGTGTGAAATGAATCCATTCTTTCCGTGATATTTTGGTCTTTTGCAAATATGTATTGAAATTCATTTGTGACCATTCAGACCATTTGCTCAGTAGGTTTTAAAGCTACCGGGGCCTCAACACTCCTTTGTAAAATTCTACACAAAGTTACTAAGGTGTGATGTACAGGTTGCCATTTCTTGAATAAGGGGTCCAATATAGGTACATGGGCCTTTATTTGATTATCTGCTTGTGACAAGGAGACATAACATTCATACACATTTTCCATTTTTTCCAAAACTAGTTAACCCTATGCTCTAAGATCTTTTCCAATACCTTGAGGATTTGTCTCTTTGCTCCTTCCTTTGTTTCTTCATAAGTATTTTTCGACTTCTCAATTTCTTGTTTTAGCACATTTACTTATTCAACAATGATTGCACCTGTATTAGTCTAGATGGTAGGGGGTTGGTATACTCTTAATTATGTGCTTTGTGAAGGACCTGCTCCCTTCAACTACTCTTTCAATTTCACATTTTCTATGAATAACCTATTCACTTCATCATTAATATCAGTATGTACTTTCTCATATTCTGTCAATCTAAGCTCCATACCTTTAACTGTAGGCCTAGTAAACATTGTTGAGTGCATTGTCATAGTAGCTACCTCCAATGCCAATGTGTCTTGAAGTGTCTTTACCATGGCAATCCCTCTCATTTCTATTCTTTTTTGCTTTGTCCAAAAGGATAGGATTTCAATTCTTGGATTGTAACCTGTGCTACTCATTCCCTCATTTGAATTGAATTCAAAAACCAACATGGGATCTTCTTGGCTTCTTACTTGATCTAGTAAGAATATGTTTTTTAACTCCATCCCAAGAATAATTAGTATATTGCTTTCTAAGACCAATTTTCTTGCTTCTTGGGGGCTAACAGTAATTTCATTAATCCTGAGTTCTTCAAAAGTCTAGGAAACAATTTGGTCATGTTGTGACTCCTCAGTGCCCATCTTATTAATTTGGAGTCTCTTCTCAAATTATTTCATTTTCATCTTAATCAAAAAATCCTTAAACTTGGGGTTTGAATAAAGTCATCATCTTTAATAAATCTAAGGGCAACAATCACCCTTTCATCATCATGCACTTCTTGATCATTATGCCCATGTACATCCACTCTTTCTTATGGTTTGTGAGCATCAGTTGCAAGCTTAGGAAATGACTGATCAACTTCATCATCTTTAAAATTCAAAAGTACATCAGCTACCTCTTCAGTATCCCCTACTCCTTCACTTATTTCATATGCCACTAAGAGGACCAATCCATGTGTCTTCTTCCTTTTAGGACTTGGTTGCTTAGGGGATGCTTCTAATTGTATTGTGGTAGTGTCCAATAGAAGCTCTATGATTATAATACCTTAATTTGATAGGAAGCTTGGGAGGTGATGAAGGAGGAGAACACACATACCCCCTTTTTCATACAACTACTCTCAACAAAATAAAATGCATTGAAAATGCCATAGATTAGATTTAAAAATCTGCAACATATATTAAGTTCAATTGAAAATGAATTACACAATCATGGAGCTCATATGCTCACATGCAACATAGGCTTCACACATACAAAAATCTGCAACTTAACCTTCCAACATCATTCTAGTAGCATTTGGATATGCAACCACCAACTCTCCAAATCTCCCCCTTCTCCCCACCAACTGAGCAACATCAATATGTAAAAAAAATAAAATTGAAAAGAAATCCCAGTGGGTTTCTCAAAACAACCTCCACTAACCCACCAAGAAAAATCTGTCACTTTCTGCCTATTAATTCCCTGTCATTTTTCAAAATTTTCTCAAATGGTTTCTGGGTTTGGTGCACCTCCTTTCCAGCTTTTCAGATCATTTTGAAATTTTTAATTTTGTTACTGTATGAGAAAGTTATGGCTGTTTTACTAAGATTGGGTTACACAGTTACGGCCCAGACAGTCTCTTGTCTTTTTCCAAAAATAATAAAATGCCAGTCAAACCTCCAAAATGCTCATTAATCCTTCCTGACATGGATTTCCTTTTCTTAGCATTTTCATTTAATTTTCAATTCAATATTTTATTCCCTTTCTCCAACCCACTATTTCCACTCTCTCAACACCCTGCATTCCAATCTTGCAATAAAATACAAGTGCAGTTACAAAACATATTAAATGTCCATTCCAAGCTTGAGTGAGATTTTCCTTTTTGAAAAATTAACATCTCTTAAAATAATTTAACAATGAAACAATTAATAATCTGATTTTCTCACACTCCATCACCAAATTCTGCTATGCTGGAAGAGTTGAAAAATTTCAACAATTTGTATTGTATCTGCAGCCAAAAATTAAAAAAAAACACAAACATAAAACTTAAAATATTTTTGGTGATGAGGATTGCTTGGAACCCCTGGATGCTCCTGCATCAAACACCCGAGATAGAAAGTTTGTGAGCATAAACTCACAAAAGTGGAGTTGAATAGTAGAACCATTCTTTCAGATTGCAAGCAATCTGCAACGAACTCCATCACTGTCCAAAGTGCACATGAAGTCTTTTCTTCTTCCTCTTCTTCCAACATTTTGCTGGTAATAACTTTGCTCTCCTCCAAAAAAACTATTTATCATTCTTCTTTTCTCTCATGGATTTGTATCCACCATGTGTCATCCTCCTCTGCCAAATTATCTCTCCTCTCCTCTCCTCCTCAGTGAGATTCAACCCACCACAAACCGACCACCTCCACCAAGTTTCACCTGCACCATCTTTTACAACCTCTATGCACAAACATGTAACCTTCACATACCCATTTTCAACTACAACTTTATCTTCTACTACTACAACCTCTTCCTTAGAAGGAAAATAATAATCATCATATTTAAAATCAAAATTTACCTCATCCTTCTTCATTGTTCCAACATCATCCTCTTTGTCATTTGTTGCATTCATCTTCTTTCCTGCATCAGCAAGCTTGTCAAACCACTCTTTTTCCACTGCCAAAATCTATGATAATAAATCATCTTTATCATCTTCATCTACTACAACATCCTCAAGCCTTATCCCTGCCATTTCAATCTCCATAGCTTCTTCACTGCTCATATCTTCTTCCCTTTTAAACATTGCAACTCCTCTTTTTCCTTCTTGTTTCATGTCTTCAACAAGAGACACTACTGCAATCCTGTCTTTTCCTTTTCATCCTCTTGCATGAGGATCTCGTTCTCACACATTGTCGCATCTTCTTGTTCATCCATCATTTTTCCTTGAAATAAAATTTCTATCATTTTCATCTCCTCTTTCAACAGGAGATTTTCTTCATCTTCACCAAATTCTTCATCAAATATAGGACCTTCAATTCCCTCATCTCAGCTTCTATTGCAACCTTCCACATTTTTTTTTCTTCGAAGTTGCCTCAAATCGGTGATTCTACTTCCACTTTCAAATCCACTATCTCAACATACAAACTGCCTCACTGTTCGGCAATCTGTTTGTCCACAAGTCCTGGTATAAACTGCCTCACATTCAACAATCTGTTTACAAAAATCTTCACTCTTAGGTCCCGGTGCATACTATGCACTCTCAATATCTTCTCTCAAGATCTTCCTGCTTTGACCCACACTCATAGGTCCTGCTGCAACTACCTCACATGCGACGCTCTGCTATAGACTCAGGAACTCCTGCTCTGATACCATTGATGAAGGAGGAAAACACACATACCCCCCTTTTTCATACAACTACTCTTAACAAAATAAAATGCATTGAAAATGCAATAGATTAGATTTAAAAATCTGCAACATATATTAAATTCAATTGAAAATGAATTACACAATCATGGAGCCCATATGCTCACATGCAACATAGGCTTCACACATACAAAAATTCTACAACTTAACCTTCCAACATCATTCCAGCAACATCTGGATATGCAACCACCAACTCTCCAAAGCTCCCCCTTCTTTCCACCAACTGAGCAACATCAATATGTAAAAAAAAAAAAAAAAAATTCAAAAGAAACCCCAGTGGGTTTCTCAAAACAACCTCCACTAAGCCACCAAGAAAAACCCGTCACTTTCTACCTATTAATTCCCTGTCATTTTTCATAATTTCCTCAAACAGTTTCTGGGTTTGGTGCACCTCGTTTCCAGCTTTCCAGATCATTTTGAAATTTGAAATTTTGTTACTATATGAGAAAGTTATGGCTGTTTTACTGAGACTGGGTCACACAGTTACGGCCCAGACAGTCTCTTGTCTTTTTCCAAAAATAATAAAATGTCAGTCAAACCTCCAAAATGCTCATTAATCCTTCCTGACATGGATTTCCTTTTCTTAGCATTTGCATTCAATTTTCAATTCAATATTTTATTCCTTTTCTCCAACCCACTATTTCCACTCTCTCAACACCCTGCATTCCAATCTTGCAATAAAATACAAGTGCAGTTACAAAACATATTAAATGTCCATTCCAAGCTTGAGTGAGATTTTCCTTTTTGGAAAATTAACATCTCTTAAAACAATTTAAAAATGAAACGATTAATAATCTGATTTTCTCACAGTCCATCACCAAATTCTGCTATGCTGGAAGAGTTGAAAATTTTCAACAATTTGTATTGTATCTTCAACCAAAAATTAAAAATAAAACACAAGCATAAAACTTAAAATATTTTTGGTGATGAGGATTGCTTGGAACCCCTGGACGCTCCTTTACATCGAGGGTTTTGAAGACTAACCCTTAGGTTTTTTTTCTGGTTCAACATATAATCTTTCAAAGTTGTCAATTATTAAGTTCATCCTTTTGATAGGATCCCCTTCTTCAACATAGAATCCTTGGAATCCAATGTCCCTTTTCTTCTTCTCCTCGTCAAGCCTCTTTATGATTTTCCACTTCCTCTTCCTCTGAAAAATTGCATGAGGTGTTAAGCAATTTCTTATTACATATTCTTCATAATCCATTACATGGGTAATCCCAGCTCTAGTGAGAAGTTTCTTCTTTATAAAATTAATATTCCCTTTAGAATCAAAGACCCTTTCTCCTTGTGAATTCAATGAATACCTCATCTTCAAATACTTCTACAGTTCTTAAAGAGTGTCAGACCTTATGGATAGCTCCTTACATTCAGTAAGGTCAGGGAGGAATGTCCCCTTTTTTTGTCTTTTCATAACATCCTGCTCCATCCATAAAATTTTCCACATAAATTCTAAAAATGAAATTCAAATAGATTTTTTTTTAGGTAAAACATGTGGGGCTTGAGGACACCCATAGACCCTTATTACTGTTTGGTTTTCTAAGAAGAACCAGTCACTAAAATTGTGAGTGTGTCCCTGCTCTGGATTCAATGCTAAAGGTCTTAATACTTGCATGATTTTATTGGGAAATCTTGGTGAAATGTGACCAAGACTGGCCATGACCTTTATTGGGAAATCATCATGAAATATTACATAATCACTATTTTTACATCTACTAACCCAGATGTAACACCAATTTTGTACAAGAAACCTATTCCCTTCCTTATCAGTCATTCCCAAACACATTCTTTTAGACCATCTATTTTTGTTTTGGTACAATATTAAATGAAACAATAGAGAGTATTTCCTGAAAGTTATGGGAGCTAAGTTCTCTCTTACTTGAAAAATTACCTCATGTGGCCCTTTCTCAATTTCAGTAGCAAAGTCATACTCAATGTTCACTTCAGGATTTTGTATCTTCATTTCCATCATCATGAGATATATTGGCATCCTCTCTTCAACATCTATTCCAAGAACATGGCACAAATCAAAATAAGTTCTTTTGAAATATACTTGGAAGTATTCTATGGAAAATGGCTCAATTTGGGAGGGGAGATAGGTATCCTCCTATTGTTTATACCCCTTTATCATGTGTAAAGGAAGTTCATCACTCTATGTTTTTCTCAATCTCCTATAATCCTCCTCACTTCTATCCAAGTCAATCTTAGTGATAG
>VDFB02201361.1:0-10384 GCA_007258455.2 Sequoia sempervirens | reverse complement strand
TATTATCATTGTTACCCATTTTTCACTCATAGGTTCAAACGAGTAGAGTTTATTTTAAACTGAGGAGAATAGGGTACATTTTATTAACCTTCTTCATTACATTCAAATATATAAATGGAAAAATCTGGAAAAAAGATTACAACTACAGATTATTACATTCATACACATGCATGTAATAGAGAAAGTTTCAAAACTTTTCAGAAGAATAATCTTTATTGAATAAATAAATGTTCATTATCTCATACAAGCCATGAGATTAACTTGCTTATTCAAAACAAAGTATGAACAATATATACATGAATAAGTAAAGAGGAGAAATGAATGTGCATGTAAAGAGGGAAACTAGCCATTGCCTGGAATGACTAGTTTTCATGCGTCTTTTGCCTTGTTGTTGTCCCGAGTTTCATCTGTCTCTTCTAGCTCCTTCCACTCCTAATCCTACATATGACATTAGCAATGGTGTTAGAGTACACTCTAAGCAATGACTGATAATGGACATTACATACATATTCACCCTATTCATGCATGCATTGAACATAATATGCATTAAGTAAGCTACATGCACATTTTAGTTGTCCCTGAAAACTATTAGGATTATCGAAAAACATCTAAGATACATGCACATTTTTTCCTAACTTGTTTGTTTCATGTGCAGCAATAGGTGCAATTATTTATCTGATTAAATATGAGTGGAGATAAATGTGGCTCGCACAAGGGTTGATCCCAACTCATATCAGTAGAGATTATGGTATTCATAAACATCAAGAGACAGTCCTTTATTATCCAATGTTGTAATCACATCACATTTTAACAGTGTTTACAGGCATCAAATAATGAAAAGTAGCCATCAATGATTATGCATAAGGTGTTTGTTCCAATCTATACATGGTTGAAAGTGGCATTCATATAATCAGTGATGCTCAATGGAGATAACGTATGTAATTGTTCACCTTGTACTGCTAAAGAACACAAACATATATAAAAAATGCAACTATAGTTATATGGTCTGCTTTTAAGGAGTTAAAAGAATCAGCTACAGTTTCAACACTACAAGTGCTTGACAATAAGAGAAAACCCAGTTTTTTGAGAAATAAGTGGGTCATTACACTATGTGTAAATTAAGGCAAGATTTAGAGCAAGGAATGAAGAAATGAAAGCAGTAATGTATTTACAGAAAATGAAAGTAGTGGTAGTTTCTTTTGAAGAAAATGAAACTTGGAAGTAAAAGAATGATTGTTCATTTTTACATAGAAAATATCTAAGTGACCTAGAAAACCATTATGCCACGACTATAGAAAAGTAAGAAAATGCAGAATAAAATGTATACATTTTTGTAGATGAACTAGTTTTCAAGCATATTCAAATCTACAAAAATAACATAAAAGACACATAGAGATTCTGGGATGTACAACGAAGGTGAGCCATGGAGTAAGCTCTTAGCCATAAGCTCTACATAAACCTTATATACACAACCATGGACATCCAAAAGGATAGAAAACAAGTCATGCCAGGGTTTTGAAACATAAAAAGAAAAATATGCAAACCCTCGACATACAATGCTCAAACAGTGAGTTTACGGCTTAAACAGAGTTATTGAAAGCCCATGGCTTGGTGAATGATGGAGGCCGAGTTTCAAAGTAAAAAAAAAATAGAAATCAAGCTAGTAACTGAGAAACCTTCATCATAAGCCCACGACCTGTAAGCAAGTAAAGCAGGTTGGAGTTACAAGGATAAGAGGGATGTAACAAAATTTGTTCAGGCTCGAGCTCTTTCTTTCAACAAAGGGTTCAGATATAAGATCTATGGCGGCTATGAGAACACAATAAGAAACAACATTCACCATTATAACAAAAGGAAAACCACAACCTTTATTTTTGGTTTAAATCTTCATATTTTGCATAAAAATGAAAATAGCAAGCAATATCCTTATATACAGAGATTCTTGATGTTGAATCTTAAAATTTCAAAAAATCTAGTAGGAAATCCATGGTGCAGAAGAATAAGATGCCTACAGTAAAAATCATGAGGCTGTGGCCCAAAACTTCAAGAATTTATAAGCTACAGAATGCCTTTATTACTACACTCTCTGAAACTTGTTTTTAAGCTTTTATTCACAGAAAACAAGTATTATGGCATAGATAGGTAAAATAAAAGCATAGAAAGTACATAGAAATATGCAGAGATCATGCCTGAAAAAGTTTCAAATTGCAAAAGACTATCAGTAAAAATACTTCCAAGGAGGTTTACCTTGAATTTTTTCAAAAAAATCTGTTGAGAAGTCACTGTAACTACGAAATCTACCATGTAAATCCTCAACAATGCTTCCTCAAACCCTATGGCAGTGCAGCTTCAGCTTGAAGTTTTACATAAAATGCAAATAACTTTCATCTTTTACCTTGAGCTTTAGGGTTGAAACCCTATTCTTTATGGCACGTGTTGAAGTTTTGTTTTTTTTAGCCTTTTCTTTTATTTGAAAATCATGATGGCTATGCGTGGTTAGGACTTTGTCTTATGGCCTCCTCATATTTTTCCTTATATTTAAGCTTTTCAAAGCATGGATATAACTTAGGTGTTTCTAAGTTATTTTTGACTTAGTAAATTCCATTGTTTAGATATTTATCTCATATTGACACATTACTGTTTCTATTATTCTATATTGTAAAATGTGTGAATTTAAATGATAATCTATAAATCATTTAGATTTAAGCATTATATTTAAAAATAGAAACATGTGAAAATATGAATAGATTATGGAAATTTTCCAACGTATGATGTTGAAAAGCAGGAAGATACATTTTGACTTGAAGGAAAATAAGGGAAATGAGGATACATTTGCATTAATGGTATGCCATAAATGAGGGAAAGTTGTTTTTAGTTTGAGAACACTTGGAGAGCATAAAGGGAGGTTGAATGAATTTGCCAACATGACGAGGGTATCTAGGAATGTTAGAGAAGATTCAGGGGTCGGATTTGACTTCTCTCAAGCAGTTAGGATGCCTTTATTGTTAGTTGGAGTGTTTTCAGAGGTTTTTTTGCTAAGTCATAGGGTGGTTAATGACTTTGGGAGACTTTTCCATGTAGTTGACTTCTTTTAGAGAGTGGAGTGTCCTATTTTGGGGGATTTTTTTCCTAGATCCGACCCTGAGTGGTTGAGAGTTGTACTTATGAGTTTTGAAGCTCATTTTTCCAGGAGTTCTTCTACATTGTATAATAGATACTTTTGGAGACTTTCAGTGCTAGAGTTTGTGTTCTTTTTGGTAGTTGTAACTCATGATATTTTGAGGACATCCTTATAGTTGTTTTTTTTGATAATTCAAGAGCTTTTGGGACCTACTTTGGAGTTCACTTTTGTATGCTTCTATTTTCAATTTGATGTTTCATGTTGAGATTTCCAGTAATCCTACATGTTATGTCTTAGAATCGAGTCTTAAGTGAAGACCTTGCAGCTAAATAAGTTATAGATTGTGAAGTTTTATCTAGTTCAGGCCTAGTTAGTTGTGAGGATTTTATCTTTTCCTACTAATTTAAAATTCTGAAACTGGTTTAATACCTGCCTATGAAACATTTTTATGCAATTGCTCATATGCCAAAGTTGTGTTTTATGCACTTAGTATTGTTAGCTTTCATTGTCATGTGTTTTTGAATTGAGATATCATCATATTTTTAGTGTATCACCTTGAAAAGTTAAAGTATTCAGTTGTTTATTGTTTAGTTTTCTTCCTATCATTTTCCCCTTCAAGTTTTCAGAGTGATTTAAGTGCATTAAGGTGATCATCTAAATGGGAGCCGACCTAGAACCCAAAGGTTTCACTTCATTCTAAGTGTCCCACATAGAAGTGAATCCAATGTTTTACCAAAATTGTTGAAACTTGTGTAGTTCAAAATCAGGTGCAAATTTTGGTAACTAACAATCATATCAGATCTAATTTTTATTTGGATTTTGAGGTTGTCTTGTGATGACACCTGTTATGGTTTTATCTTTGGTGGCAAAGAGTGCTTGGTGCTTGTATGCTTCCCTTGTCTTATAAAAGGAAATTTCTGGTAGCCTCTCAAAGGGGATTATCATTAGTAGAAATAGTTGCAGTAGTAGTGGATAGAACAGGGTGTAGAAGATTTCTTTCAGAGATCTTCTTGCTGTTTTGTAATCAATGCCAAGACAACTATTTGGATTTATTATCTGACCTTAGCATTTTTGTTATTCTACAAAATCAAGCAATAGAAGAAGAAAACTTGTTTTAGATTGTGTACATACGACCTTTACTCTATATTTTATTCTCTATTCCATATATGTTGAATGCTTTGTGTCTCTTTATTTCCACATACAGTCTTGATAATTGATTCTTAGTTATTAGCTTTTATGTTCTTCTAACTTAAACTCTTGTGAATTGAACCATGTTATGATACTCTTTCATTTTCTTGTTGAAATTATGTTGGATTTCATATTATGTTATTAGGGTAGCATAGATCTATAAGGATCTGAAACATCTTGTTCAAGGTTGGGTTCCCTTTTTTTGTCAAACCTTAATGGGTACTTCCCATAAGAGGATTTGAATGACCGATTTGTGCCCACATAGGAATTAGTTAGGTTTTATTCCTGCATTTCTTGTCCTTTTCCCCAAACACAAAGGAAGAGTCGACTTCTTTAAAAATCCTAAAGGTTATTCAGTGAAGCACAAACAAGGTCCCCATTCACTGAATTTCCCATAAGGTTGTTTGGAGAAGCGCAAGCTTTCATGATCAACATTATGATACAAAAATATGTGTGGCTACAATACATATGAATTGCAATAATCTATTATTTAAACTATTATCTGACTTGCTCCCAAATTGATATTTGATAAATAATTTATCGACTAACCAACAAGTACAATTGCTATAATACTAGATAGACAAGTACTCCCCACTACGTGAAACTTGTTTACTTTAAAGAATAATAATTAGTTTTATTCATTTGAAAAAAATATGATTTTAAAATTGATTATTACTTATTGAGTTTCAAATTTCATTTTTTATAAATAAATAAAATAATTATATTATATGGATAATATTTTAAACTGATGCAACCAAAGAAACATTCAATAGAATTAAGCCATTATTGATTAATAAGATCCAAAACGTTGAAATTTGTTTTCAAATTAAATGCTTCTATTATTCATTTCCACTAGTACAATGAAAGACAATCCTTTATATCTAAAAACTAGAAAAAAACCCAAAAATTACTATTTTTGGCAGTTTTTGACACTTGTCCTCTTTTGTCATTTTTGGTAATTCACATGCATATCCCTTTCAACTTAGATTTTTCCTAAAAAATTTATAACACTAAGGTAAGAAGAATTGTCTACTTACAATTTAAATTGGAAGCATGAGTTGCAAGTTACTAAAGACAACTTTCTAAAAGGATGAAAAAAATAATAAAAGCTAATTTTGAGGGCCTAGATGAAAGATTTTGGCCTCGAAAATGTGTCAAAATCAGACTCAAAAACATATTACTAGCATATACTTGGTTTAGTCCCAAATCTTGAGACCTAAAAATGAATGATTAAGTTGTATTTGGGTTAGTCTTAAATTGTAAAATCTGTTGACAATGTGTTTTCTATTTTTTGGTGTTGTAGAAATAATATTATTGGTTTTATCTTATTCTTCTTTTAAAATTCAATAGGAAATAATGGTATTAGTCTAATTGAAGGTATCTTCAAATGACTAAAAATATTTTAATCTTCAAACTTGAAAATTGAGTTTATGTCTAGTCTATTTCAATTGCTTTCAACATGAAATTTGGCATTGTGTAGCATAGTTTTAGCGATTTAGGCCTATAAATCACTAGCCTATTTTACGTGTATTGAAATTGGAATTTTGTAGCCTATTTCTTCCATCTTGTAGTTTGTTTCAAACCAGTTTTGTGAAAATACAAATTTGTCCAACTTTTCTCTTATACAACGCATTCCATCCCTCCTATTTGACCATGTATATAATCCTTTCTTTGTTTGATCATCTAGATTAGGTCATTGTTGGCTACGAATCATATAAATTCATTCATTGACGATGAGACTTTTCCATTTCCTCCAAATTTCTCCTATTTCCTAAGTACAACATTAAAATCACCACCTAGTATTATCAAACAACTTCCTACCTTGGATGATTTCTAGCTTAGTGTAACTTATAGTTTTTCCTTGTCTTGATTTCTTGTTGGTCCATATATATTAAAGAGGATGAATTTTAGGTTGCACTTTAGGATTTAGGCTTCACACATCATCCAATTTTCTTCTTTCTTAATGATATTCATTATTACATTGGTATTTTACCATATAACTCCCATTCCACCTGATGCACCAAATGATTTTGAGAATGATTCCTCCCATCGTCTGAGAAAGAATATTTGGTTGTCTACTTCTTCTATCGTAGTTTCTTGCAATAGTATTATATTAGCTTTGCTCTTTCTATTTGGTGCTTAATTAAGCACCTTTTATTAGGGGTTTTTAAGCCCCCAACATTCCATGTTGTTATATTCATGGCTCCTTGTTGAGGGAGTGCTCTCCTCCCTTTGTTCCTTGTAAGAAATTTTTGATTCTTTTGATGCCCTTCTCTTAAGAAAATTCTTCTCGGCTTTGCTTATTTTATTTTTGACCTTTCTTTTTATTTTATTTTTTAACTTGTTCTAGTAATTTGGTTTTTTTTCTAAGAAATGTTTCTTGTATCTATTATGTCTAACTCATCATACTCCTCTTCATTGTCACTTTCAGAGATACATTCTTGGTTATCTTCTTGATTCTTCTTGAGCTTAGGTATAGAGTTTTCTTCCTTCCTTTCTTCATTCTCTTGCTTAGGGTCACTATGCCTTTTGCTCATTGCTTTATGATCTTTCATAATGATTAGCATTGTCTCCTAATTTTTAGGGCTTTTTGTTTTAACAATTCCCTCCTCACTTTTACGAGTGTCCTCTATCCTCCATTCCTTCTTTTTCTTAGTGGGTTGTTGTAATGGCTTACCCTATTCTAAAATTTCCTCACCTAGTTTTACACCAGTTTTTTACAAAAATTACCAATTAATCATTTTAGGCCTTGTCCCATAGTTTGAGTTTGCATCATTGTTTTTTCCAATTGACCAATTTGGAAGATAATTATCAAACAAAACTATACCAAACATATAATACTTAATGCAATTTATTCATTTTCAGAATTCTCATAAATTCATATGCACCCAAAATAAAGAATAACAACAAAATTTACTTTTTCCATACAACTGTAACATTTATTGCCAACAAATACACCATGTTCACCATAAACTAAATATTAAGAGAAAAAAAAGATTTATATTCTAACCTGAACTATATTTGTTTCTTGCAACTTAAAATAATTGAGTTCCAAATTCATGTCTTCCAAGATGAATGACAAGGCAACCTTAATGCCTAGCGTTGATAGGCACTCACATTAAGTCTTTATCATTTGCAAGATTATTATCCTGCGACATCTTTAGTGCTTTATACCTTTCCATGGTGCTCTCCAAAACATATCATATTGTGGCTTAAAATACTAACTCTCCTCTCAAGAGTCTTGCAAGTCTTAGGAGTCTTATGACTTCATCGCTTAGCAAATAAATCATAAGGAAAAACAATGACAAATAAAGAAAGAAATAAGACAGCTTGACATAATTGTAGCGGCCTTTGGAATTATTATGACCTACTATTAGAAGATGTTATTTCTTGCTTGTCCTCATCGATACTTCCTAGATGCCAATGAGGACCAACATCAACTCCCTTACTCACGATGGTATTAAAAATCTTGTGCATCAGTCTCCAAGTGAAAATTAGTGAAACCCTTCAAGACTGTTGACAACTTGTTTAATACCCCACGATAAATTCCCTTGTATGGTGTGTTAAAATGTTGAAGACAAGTATGAAAAACTCCTATGTAAGAGAAAATGAAAAATATGTATCGATATACACTAGAAAGAGTCGATACTATTATTTTTACTTCCTTAAAATCTCTAAACTTTACACGGTGTTGTAACTCACCAATATTATCAAATGTTGAGTATTTATAATATCAACATTTATCATCAATCCTGATATACCACAAATTCCTTATGACTCACATCTCTCTCCACCAAATGGGTCAAAGTATAATTTGTATCTTCGGAAAGCACCTCGGCTCCATGGTAATATAATATGTTGATTCAATTATACCACGATTTCTTCAACTTCAACATCCTTAGCCAAAATCATTAGATAACACATAGTCTTTAGCATAAACCATTAATCAAATAATATCCCCTTCATAATGATGGTTGAAGGGTGGGCTAAAGGTGATGTTTAAAATTCCTGTCAATTATGTGCCATGACTCTATAGACTCCTTATGTTTCTTTAATCACCATGTGATTTGTTTACACTAGCTGGTTGAAGTAATTAACTATGATAATGCCTTGCATAGAGTAGAAACTCCCAAGAAATTCCAAATAATTTGACCTCCATGAATTTGCTTATTAATATGGACCCCATGTTGTAAATGGATATAATATTTCCCTCCTACGGTGCAGATTAGACAACCTCTATTTAATTTCCCAGTGAATTCATTCTTCATAATACTAGGTGCTATGCATTCCTAGTGGATTATATATTCATAAAATAAGACTATAGTCTCCCATATTGGAAATGCAAGATTCCAAAATAAAATTTGTTATAAATCTGAAAGAACCAATTAAAGCACTTGCATAATCCCTGACCCAAAATTATCAACAATCACTTAGGGAGTATCTCTCAACTCCAAAGATGATATTCCTTGTGAAGGATTTTATCTTAACAAAGTTCTAGAAATTCTCCATTAACACAATCTTCCTCCAAAACCATAAAACCTAACATCCTTGAAACAATGCTCCATAAATATTTTTATTCTTTCCACTTCGTAACTCCACTTGTCTTATTGACTTCTCCTCTTTTTTCCCATTTTCACTTTTGTTTCTTTTTGAATTCACCCTCAAAAGTAACTTATTTAATTTATTTAACCTTTTCCAAAATTAAGTTTTTTTTTTTTAGATAAAAGTGGCGAGCCACTATAATATATTAATATATATGAAAATATACATAGACTTGGTTTAGAGGGCATATCGGGAGGAAAGAACCAAGAAGAAAACCTCTGGTTATAGCCCAAAATAATTAATAATTCAAGTCAGAATATTACAAAATATTACAAAATTGCCCCACTTGACGGGGACAGCATGCAGATTTTCCAAAAAACTATCTACAATACCGCCACCTTATAAAGTTTAAACTAATAGTTAATTACATTTAACTGAGGCAAAATGAGGCATATACACATAGCATGCCTCTGCAAAGATAACTATAGAAAAATTTTAACTAACAAGTTTTCAACTACTCCTCCATTTGTTCATCATAGGTTGAGTTCCTATCCTACGCCACAACTTGCTCATTCTTCAAATCGGCTTGGTTTATGAATGTTTCTTTTCCAAAATTAAGTTACTTTTGCACTATTAAAATAATTAATTTAAGTTGTCCTTTCTAATTTAACCTTCCTCGACAACTTAAAAATTAATTATTTAATTACAACGTCGACTTACAAAAATTGGGAACATTACAATTGTTTGCATTGTTCTGTCATATGATTTCTTGACCCACATTTCAAACAATTAAATTTTTGCTCCTCTACTTTAACTACCTGCCTCCAAATTTGTATTTTAGACTTTAGCTTTATTTCTTTAGGATTTTTTTTAATCATTGCTATTTGCATCCTTGTATACAAATATGAGTTACTCTCTAGCAAAGGGATGGTAATTTTTATTAGTGTGCCCAAAGATCTAATTTTTTCCAAACATTCCTCTGACTAGTATTGTAATGAAATGTTGTATAGAAATAAGGGCTAGTCGACCCAACCAAATTGGGGACATTACAGTCCTCCCATCCCAAAGATTTCTTGTCCTCAAGATATCCATACCTACATATGAAAATTGAATGCTAGGATCCCATATCAACCTCAAAATTATTGTTTTTCCACTTTTCTACACAACTTTGATATAAACATATCTCTTCCAAACTCCATCATCAATATTGTCAAACTTGGAATAAGGGAGTGTGAATGTTTCTTGGCCCACCTCCATGTAATCAAAGTGCATAATCATGGGGCTTTCTAAAATGTGTGTTGTTGTTCAACTCAAATTATATATATTTTAAATTATTCCTAAATAAATAATATAAAAATATAATTATTTTCCTCATTCAAATTTTCTAGTCAAACTAATATTTTTCTTAATAAACATACAATACATAGCCAAAAAATTGACAAACTTGATTCATCATGTTCTTTTACTCTAGGGATATAAAACTAAATAAATAAAACAACAATTATTCTACTCTAAAACTAACAATCTATTCTA
>VDFB02201360.1:0-34687 GCA_007258455.2 Sequoia sempervirens | reverse complement strand
AAAGACCAATATTGGTATCGATATTTGGCTTTGGGCTCTATCCTCTTGTCGGACCCGCTTGGAGAAGACCTGTTCGAATGTTTCTCAGAAAAGGGAAACTGTTCCTCATTGCTACAACAACTGATTACCATCAAGAGGGATTCACATGAAGAAATGAGTGACTTTAACACCAGATTCCATAAGACCTGTCAAAGGATCCCCATCACTACTCGACCTCAGACTACCATGGAATTCATGTTTTATCTTAGGGATTTTAACCCTAACATCACAGTTATGATAACCTCTATGGGATGGGATATCTTTCCCAATGCATACGAGGTTGTAGTGCATGCAGAAAATAGTCTAATTGATGTCAGGAATCTTCCGCCACGACCCCAATGCCAGTGTTTGCAAAAATCTCTGATAGTCTGAAGGGAGAAACCACTTCAAGCACTCCCATGACATAGTTAACATTGGTCACTTTGCAGTCTATGAATGTGCATCGCACCGCTTGAGCAAGCGCATTAGGCTTTTCCTCAATGGCAGTAGATATTAGTGACATGAAGGATCTCATGTAGACTTTCAGTAACAAGTTGGTCATTATCAAATGATAGCAAGTGACGCCCTTGAAGCAGATCATGTAGACCTATGGCGGAGGGAAAACTGTCTTATCAACATAATCCATATCAAGGATTCTTCAAAGGAGGAAGTCAACAGATGACATCCGTAAGCCAAATAGTTCCGGTCACCATGCCATTAGAGATAGTCAATGATAGTTCAAATAAAGAATTAGTCTCAGGCCAAAATAATTTGGAAAAAGAGAAAAATATTTGGTGGTTTCCATGCAGTGATGGTCATATGCCCTAAAATTTCCCAAGGGGGAATATGCAACAGAGGGTAGTAGAACAAAGAAGTAAGGGCATGCTCCCAAACATGGATGATTATGAGTCATTTGAAATGGAAAATGCACATTTCATAGCACAAAAACAAGGGATGTCCTTGTAGCAGGAGATAGACATAATGCTTGACCAAGCTCTATTCTCATGGTTAGAAGAGGAAGAGGCTGTGTTTGCAAATGAAATTATGATGATTCGCATTCCACAAGTGCAGTCAGGTTACAATACGAGGTAAAAAAGAAGGCTCATAGGAGAATATGTACAACAAGCTTTGCCACATCCTCTGCCACACCAATCATTTTTGTAGACAAAATTGGTCTCATCACTCGCTATCCGGCCTTTTCTACAACCACACAACACATCGTTGGAGGAGGCTGTGATGACCAAAATGCCAAGCCCGGTCATGTTAGAATGATTTATTCTGAAATCAAGAGAAGTACCACTATTTAATCCCAAGGCCCAAAGAGTTAGGACACTTAACGTAGTGGAGCAATTGAAGAAGGTGCTAAACCATGTATCATTGTGGGATGTCATATCAATTCCTGAACAAAAAAAATTGGTTCAAGAAGCATTAAAAGAAGATCAAAGCTCTTGTGAGGATGCAGTTCCACCAGGCAATCAAAGCAGAGACAACAGATCCTTGCTAACCCTGAGGCTCCAAAAGCTACAACTTATGCAAATGATGTAAGCAACACGAAGGAGAAAGAGGTAAGAAGAATAAAGCCCATGCCTTTCTTTTTAATACATATAGTGGGAGATAAACTGCTACATAACAATATGATTGATTTGGGGGCTAGCACTACTGTCATGCCAAAACAAGTGGTAGATTATTTGAAGCTAAAGTACGAGCCTATTGAAAAGAGAATCATGCAAATGGATGGGAAGAAGGTTTTGACCATTGGACTAATAAAGGACTCATCCCTAACTCTTTTCTCCTGCCCAAGTCAAACAGTTATGCAAGAAGTAGTAGTGATAGACATTCCACCAGTCTTCAAAATGTGTCTATCAAGAGATTTCACCGCCAATCTCAGTGGGTACCTGACACTTGATTGGTCCCACTTGATATTGAGGACCACACACATGGCAAGGATATAGGTCCTATTCAAATCCTTGCACCCCCAACATATTGCGGATGATGCAAAATTTTGTTTTGGGGATGCATATACCTCTTTTCCCTAGAAGGAGAGATATTGTGTAGAAATGCCGAAAGAAGAGGGAGATACAATCAGATAGACTCCAAAAGAAGAACTGTATCTCAACCAATTCACTAGTTCTAATCCATTTGGTAACTTCCTAATCCATTTGGTAACTTCCATGCAACAGGGCTGGGCACCTATGTTATTTTTTATGGCGATTAAGTTTTTCTAAAAATGATCAAGGATCAAAATGGATCCATTGACACATCTGATAACCATCTATAGACTCTATATTTTGACAGTACCAAGCATAAGTTTGGCTCTGAAGCAGGTGTTCGATTAATATCCTGGATGGGATTCAAAACTCTTAGAGCTTATCTTTTTTGTTTTCATGTTTGAATGATGATGCTGAACATGAGGCTTTGGTCCATGGCCTAACCCTTGCTAAAAAAATGTGTGTAAAGAGAGTACAAGTTTTCAAAGATTCAAAGCTGGTGGTGAGCCAAGTCCTCAGCCAAGCAACCATAAAGAACACCCAAATAAAGTCATAGACATAGGGTATGGGATCTCATTAAGAATTTTGAAGCCTTCAACATACAAATAATTCTCCTTTCACAAAACAATATTGTTGGTTGGATGGTTCCTAATGGTCCACAATTTGAACCAGTTTCTGACCTGACAAGGTAGAGCATGGTGCAAATCATTGTCTGACCCTCAATTCCTGACAAGAAAGAAAATTGGAAAATTTTGGGTGACAAAATTCAAGCAGCCTTCAACTATCCATCACCAAAGATGGACTTTCTCGAAGAAACAAGGAATGGAAAACAAAGATTCTCTAAGGATTCAGGGGGTGGTAAAGAACTTGACATCAAAAGCAACCAAAAATTGAAAGATGGAAGGGGAAATCCTTCCAAGAACAAGAAAAGGCTAAAGGATCTATGCTTCAGCTATGGTCTCAAAAGGCATGACCCAGTTATATTTCAGTGTACTATTGATTTTGTGAATGGATTTGAATCCGTCTAACAGAGACCAAGGTTAGTCAACCTGAAAGATGAAAACATGGTGGCACAAGAGCTCACCAGGTGGGCTAAATCTAGGACCATATACGTCTTGCCGTTGGTAGGGTGGATTTTATAGATGGTGACCAGATCAAGGATTTTTTCCCTGCTAGGTAATCCCTCAAGATGCAATAATGTCTATGAAAATGAGTCCAACCAACATAGGATGATGTTTACCACTAATTGGGGAACATTCACATATTCAAAAATGTCATTGGAACTCTGTAATGCCAATACATATTTTCAACGGGTAGTAAGCATTGCCTTAGAAGGGTTGATCATCGAGACTATCCTCATAAATCTAGGCAACCCAACAATCTTTTCTAGATCAAAAAATGATTGTTTTAATCACCAAGAAAAGGTTTTCTAGAAAAACCAACAGTTTGGATTTTCTTTAAATCCAGAAAAATGTCTCTTTGGAGTACCTCAAAGAAATTTTTTTAGCTTCCAAAATTCAAAAGAGGGAACAACCATAAAGCTTGAAAAGGTCTGAGCAAAAAAGGGGTGCATTTCCTCTTGGGGAAAATTAATTTTGTTACTAGATTCATATCAAATGTCATGAGCATTGTGCGACTAGTCACCTTGATGTTTAGAGAGAACCTACCTCCTGAATGGACTTCCAAGGGCACAATAGTTTCTGATAAACTAAAGGTGGCCCTCTCTAAAACCCCAATGATGGTTAGGCCATATTTTTTTGATAGTTTTTTGCTTTATAAGAAAAGTGGCCAACATAAGGTAGTTCATGTGCTTGCTAGGAAAAATGAGAGGTACAATGAAGATCATCCTATTATATTCCATTCAAGGATCCTGAAAGGTTTCGAAGCCATTGTGCGGGGATACATCACCGAAGGAAAAATTTCCAATTTCATTAGAGTGCTAGCAGCCAGGTTTGGCCGACTCAAAATTGTTATATCTGGCAATGTCCTAGTTGTTGCAAAGTCAAGAACGATAGTTTTTGTTGTTAGAAGTAGGGTTTTCCCGAAAAGCTCATCAAGTTACTATCCACAAGGGAACGAGGTAACAAGATCGACCAACAAAATCCTAATCAGGATAGACAAGCGTATTTGATCAAAGTAATAGAGGGATTGGCACAAAAATATGTGAGCTGCTCTGTGGGTGGACCAAATTATTTCTAATCAAATTTTAAGGATCTCCCCTTATGATCAGTGTACAAAAGGGTGTTCAGATCCATTTCCATAATAACTCTTTACTTTTACAAGTCAAGTGAAAGCTCAAGATTAAAAGGAAAATAAAATGGATGTACGTACTTAGAAAAGACCCTAAGCCAGGAGGGAGGACATAGGTAAGCTCATGGAGCCACTCTGGCCATCCAATAGACGACCGAAAGCAAGGGTTTGACAAAAGGGTTTCTAAATCTTAATTCAAAAGAGGGAGCTCATTGCAAAAATGCTAGAGGCATAATCAAAACCAGTGGCAACACATGAAATTTGAAGCATTATGGAAAAGTCTTTTCTCAATCAACACACACAAAGCAAAGAATGTAAAAGAAATTCTGCAAGAAAGGAGAGGCAACACTTTAGATATACTAGTGAATAATATTTATCTAAATATTGTCCATTAAAATGCACAATTCTTTGAAATTTTTTAATAGTTATGTACTATATGTAAAAATTTTGTAGATATTTTGAAATTTTGAGAATAAACAGCCAGAAGAACACTAAAGAAAAAAAACACCGTATTATATTATATTCATTAGGAATTTACATATAATGTATAGCCCGAATCTTAGAAGTAAACATGAAGCTCTCTCGAGTGAAACCCAAAAGGAGTAATGGGTAAAAAGAAGAAAATGGAGGCAATAAGCAAAAGATAGTAAAATTAAGCCTCTAGTTGTCATAGTCGAAGGAAAGAGCTCGTCATCGGGTTTTTCTTCTTTTTCTTCTTCTTGATCATCAGAATGAAAAAAGAGGGTTAACACACGACACACGTAGGACACACAATGCAAACTAAGGGCCTACTCTCCGCGAATATGCTCCACGAAACTTGCTCCACACCATACTCTCGCAAAAGAAAATTGGCAGCTGACTGAGAAGAGCAACAGTATGTCTCAATGTCCATGGTGCAAAAATTAGTAAGGAAGGGAAACCAGGGTACGTCTATTCCATAATCCACGTGCCTATGGAGGTCCATAGCACTTAGAATACCAACGCCGAGGATGGCCACTCACACTATCTCGCCCAACCCTTCCATAAATGAAGTGTCGAACATCTTCCTCGCATAGTCCACCATTTCACACATTCAGGTCTAGCAGTGAGGCCACAAACTAGGAAAGCACATTGCAGTTTCTCCAAAGTTGGTTCTCATTGGTAATGAAGTCCACACTGACTACCACTTGAATGCTTCCATAACAAGGGGGTCACATTTCTTCACCAGGCACTTGATTTTGTCACTAGTGATCTCCCCCGTGAAGCAGTTTTGTGGTCTTCGTGGAAGGAGCCGAATAGGGGTACCAAGGCCAGTAGACATTAAGATAGGCAGAAAAATATGGTAGAATGGGAATAAGTGGAAGGCTAGCTAACTTAGAGGGTATGTGCAGGATCATCATGGGAAAACAGTCTCTTTAAGTGGCAAATTTTTAGTACATGGTTAGCAACTTGACGAAATTTGAATAAGTTATCTATATTTATCAAAAATATGTAAGAATAGAATATGAAAATTGAATGTAGCTTCTAAACTACTAGGTTTATTTTTATTTTTAAAAAATCTATTTGGTGAAAATTTGAAATTTCAATGCAGAGGTACTTTAAATTGTGGAAAATAAGTAGGTGGTTCTTCGACCACCCTAACCACAATAAAATTATTATAATATTTTTTTTATAAGATTTTAGATATAAGTAGAGTAATTTATGTCCCCCAAAATGTGATGGCTATATTTTTTAATTTTTTCCAAGTAAATAATTAATTATGAATTTTTATTACAACTTTTAAAAAACATAAAAATTGCATGTTTGACCACTTTTAACTTGGTCAAAACTTCATGAATTATTCTTTCTTTTTTTAATCCTATATAATGCAAAGCATAGAATGTGATGCATGTTTTATTAAAAAAATGCATACCATTTGAAAGATATAGATGTTTTTCAACCAAATTTTATCAATCAGACTTTAATAGTCATAATTCAAATATAAATGAATAATACTCATTTATTAAATTCAAAAATAAAACATAATGGAGTATTGGGTGGGAAAAGATGAGAATCTCCTTTAAAAACCTTTTCGCTTCATCAATTTTGGGTTAAAAGTCACCACATGGGCCATCATATCACTTCATATATATCGCCACTGGCCCATCATGATCTTCAAGACATACTCCTAGAAATAACAAGTTCTACAGTGGTGTAGCTTATATATAGAAAAGGTGAATCCAGAAAATCCCTAACCAACGCAACATCTATTTCTAGCCGATCTAATAAATGGGGAATTTTCGCATAAAAACAGAGCAAGGTAGATAAATCATACAAAAGAATCGATGGAATGCTTTTAGAAATAAATTTGGGCATTGAGAGTAAACGCCCTCATACGCTGATTGTTGACATGTGTCCTTGGCATTATCAATGCCAGCCAAACTACTAATGAGAAAAGACATGGATTAACGTGTTAAAACTATGAAAAATTGATGGTCATGTCCTTTCTGGGGTACCTTAGATCACCTCAACACAATTCAAATCATGAAAAGCATGCTTTTTAATGCAATAAATTTATTTGTAAAAGAGGCGGTAAGGAGAATGTACTAATTCCATCCTCATGACATTTTTGACATTCCCAAGGGATATGAATTTGATGTTCACATGTATTTCCCTGGTGTCAGCATTTAATGAACAAAAATAATGATGTAGTTTTAACTACATGCATAGGTAAGAGAATTAATTACACTCAAAAAGTAGTTTTCTCTAGAGAAGTAAAAGGAAAGTGGCCAAATAAAACTGTCTACAACCTTCTCATACAACCATGGTGGAAGCATCCATCTCTGACAGGAAAGCTATAGTTCAAAACAGACATTTTGGTTACACCAATGTTTTTGGGCATTGTTCGTTTGCTAATGCCCCAACACCAGAGGAACGACCAATTTGAGTGTTGTAGAAAGGTCCAACTTGCTAAACACATTCAAAGAGAGGTGGTGCAAGACATCACTGATAATGTTTTTGACCCTCAATTGTCCACCAACCCTAAAAATATTAGGGAAGGTTGGTTTCAGAGGATGTTGGAACATGCACTATCAAAGGATTTTGCATTTTTACTTTGGAATAGTGGTCAACCATAGTTTATGCTACCTATTGTAAATCCATGCCTAGAGTTAGTTGATGCATGTGCAAACAGGTTCAACAAAAAAATGGAATCTATTGAGAGCCATGGGATCAAGATTACCATTTCTACCAAGGCTATACAAGATATGTTATGTTTCCATACAAGTTGGGGTGTCGAGACTTTTGATGAAGAGTAGATGGATGCCCTAGGGGAAGACATGTTTGGGCAAACAAATTTCTATGAGGATGAAACAAAGGAGAAGCCGTAGAGAGGACAAATTCACTGGCCCCTTTCACGCAAGAAATTTAAGAAAGATATATAGTTTGTGTTCGCAATGTTGGCCTGGGTTTTTGGCATCAAAAATGATGACGAAGTCAATCCTTTCTAGTTTACCCTAGGCCTTGTGATCAAAAGGGAAAAGGTTTTGAGGTGTTATAATTTTGCTGAGATAAGAGCTAGGAATATCAAAGAATAGTTGAAGAATTACCATACCAAGTCCAAGTTCAGGTATTCTTTTGTTTTGGCCCATTTGATTTTACATCAAAATTTTGAGTGGCTGGGGAGGAATGTATCGGTATCTAGGTTAGATGAAATGGGTTGTCTCTAGCTAGTTTCTATATTGATCCCTATGCTTTCAAAGATAGGAGATTAAATTATCAATTTGCAGATTATTTTTTGAGGCCAGTGCTCCAAGATTTGTTGCCCTACTCCATAGGCCATTTCTCACAAGAGGTTATAGGATGGACAAAAAAATCCACCTATCGCATTGGATTATTTCCTAGGTGAAGATTTCATGTTTGTCAGGTTCCACAATTTTCCTGGGGAGGTTTTTTGACTCACAAGATTTGTAATTGATACATTTTTTGCATTGGAGGCATGGTACTAAGTATCTACCATTGACAGGGTTTATGGCATTGGAAGGAATAAAATAAAGCTTTATGATCTTCCTCTCATGATTGCTAAGAGTTGGATAATACTGACTAAGTGGAAAGTGGAGGATGAGATCATGAATTTACTGGTAGCCTTGGGTCTGGTCCTCATTTGTGACAAGTGGGATTATAACCCAAATGGACTTTTTACTTTAAGGCATGAGGTTAGGGAGTATTTACAAAGAAGAAGGAACTCAGCTCGAGAAATCCCAAAGGTATACACTGACCTAGCTTGCATTCTAGAGGAACGACCAAGATGGTTAAGTTTCTACGAGCTACAAGTGGGATACCAAAGGAATCTCACGATAAAAAAATCTCTCAATACACAATTAAATAAAAGAGGCTAGTCAGGAAGAAAGAAGCCTGATTTCTGGAGATTTCGACAGGAGATGAGATGTCCAGGTATCCTGTTTGACAGCTTTCCACTTTATGAGGAGTTTGAGGATTTATATGACAAGGAGGTTGATTCCGACAACAATAGTCATGAGACGAGTCATGAAATCAATGAAGAAAGGGTTCCACCTTAGGTTTCTAGACAACAAGAGTCTGACAGTTGGAGAAATCCAAGGCAAGTAGGTTCACAAGTTCTATTTACTTTCAATGTCTAAAATAAAGTAAAAAAGACCTAACGGTCTCCAAAGTCATCCATCACAGCTGTTGAAGGTTAGGTTTTGGAAGACTCTGCAACCAAAGGATCATAATGTACTAGTTCTCATCATTTGAAATGAAGAAGGATTGAAAACTTGGGTATTCCCAATGTGCTTGTCCGACAAGAAGTAGAGTCTGTCCTACAAAATGCTTCATCAACCATGGCTTGGGTAAGTTTTTCTCCCCCTCTTCTCCCTATTTCTACATCTCTAGTGAATCCCTTACCTCCTCTCATAGAAAGGAATCCATCATCCTCGACCCCTAAATTGATAATTCTAAATGTGCCCCTTTCCATTTTAAGTGAATCCACTGATACCATCACGTGCGTTGAGGGAGCATCATCCACCGAAGCTATTGTTGTGCCATTAATCACCCTATCAAGGGCCCCTATTGGATTCACTAAAACCACTGCTTTTCCCTTTACTCCCACACCATCCAATAAATAGAAAGTGCATCTCCATCAACCTATTTCTATTTTTACCCCTACTGGTTTGTCCCCTACTTAATTTGGTGTCCCACCCTTTTTCATGATCACACTACCTTTTGCATCCTCGCATGCGCACACATCCGAAGTGTCCCCTACCATCACTCTTTTGGTTTCCCCCTGGTGCTTCCATTGTAGCATAGAGTGTGAATGTCCCTCAGACCCTTCAAGACCATTTTGATGCTATTAGACAGGATCGAAAGGCCAAAAAGTAGAAAATATTGTCAAAGAATGTTGAAAAGCCCACTACAAAGATGATCGAGGCCTATTTCAATGAATAGTGAAAATTTCTGCTTATTACCATCATGAAGCCACTAGTCTCAAAGCCCAAAGGGAAAATGAAGATGGAATATTATGACATCCATGCTATGGGCCTAGGCTTGAGTGAAACTTTCCCATGTGATAAGGTGGTCCTAGCTAAAGGTACACAAAAAGTAGTATATTTTGATTCTAAGAGGTTGGATAGGAGATTAAAGAAGTGCGAGGTGGAGTTGGAAAATGTGAAAGAAACAGTAAGAAAATTGCAAAATGAGGTTTGAGCCAGAGAAGCTGAAGTGACTCATGTGTAAGGAAAATTCAAGGCCAACAAGAGGATGCATCTAAGTTGCTTGTAGCTGTTCAAAGTGAGTGAGTTCAACTTTATGCTGAAATTGAAAATTTAAAAGGAGAGCTAGATGATGTCCGATCTTGAAACTTCAATGATCTTCAGAGAATCTAGGTGGAAGCAGAGGTGTCTAGACAAGAAGTCAGAAGACTGAGTTCTGAATTAGCAAACATTCTTTGAGAGAAGGGCCAAATGGAAGAAAATATAAGGAGAAGGGAGGCTTGTTTCAATCAAGAGTTAGATACCTTGCAAGGGTCTAGATCCCTCCCTATGATAGAAAAAAGGCTGATAGCTATGCATTGGGAGCAAATCTCAACTGGTGTTGTTGTTTTGGGACCCATCTTACATATTTTAAGGAATGTTCGAGAACTAAATTCCAAGTTTGGGCCAATGGCTGATCATTTCATGCAAAAGTGTTCATCTCGAGTGGTGGATTCCCAATGTTTTATCTCTAAATTGTGCATCACCACTAACTAGACACTAGAAAGAGTGGGAATTCCCAATTGGCGGATCACCTTTGTCAAGGCCAATGGGATTATTAATTGTCATAGGGTTACAAAAGAATGTAAAGATTGTTAGATAGTGTTGAATAAGTAGCTTTTTGAGATCAAGAGAGACTTCGACATCTTGGTTAGTTTTAGTTTGCCTCCTCTTCTTTCACTAGATGAAGATGCACTGACAATGGGTAGGTCAATGACACAATCCAATGCAAGATCCAGGCCTCAATGGAATTTCCAAGTTTAAGTGTCATGCCTATAATTGATGATGTCGAACGTGAGATCTATCCTCTTTCTCAAATCTATTATCCCTTGGGTGCATTTTATTCCAGATGGGGGAACATCTCTTTTAAATATATTTTCAATGTCAAGCAATTATATAGACAGATTCAGACCCTTTTGCTACCAATTGATGTAGACTGGGAAGCTTAGCATGTCACTCTTGTCAAACTCCAAGAACAACCAAAGGCCTAGGTTTGTGTCTTCACAAAGTGAAGACCCTTGTGAATCACCAGAACTATGAAATGTTTTTTCCCTGGTCATTTTTATTTTCAGCTTGTGTAGAGGTTTTCAGTTTCAAGTGTCCTCGTGCTTAAGGAAAATTATCAGAAATATGTGCAATGCGCCATGTGGTGTCTGCGCAACTTTCATCTCTCATATTCCTTTCAGGAGAAAGTTTAGGACATGTGTTGATTTGTTGGGCATTCTCTTGGGAGCTATATAATTCATAAGCTCAAAGTTTTCTATCTAGCTGACACATCACCTCTTTGTCGTGGAAAGGTTGCTTCTTCTACAAAGTAATATGTTTTAGGATTTTGTTAGAGTTGGTTGGATTTCTTCCTTTCTTCTTTTTATGACAAGTTTTTGGGTCGGTGCCTTAGGATGATGTGACTCATTAACCAGACCTCTTGCCAAGCTATTATTTCTAAAGATTTGATCATCTACAAGCCCTTATCTTTGTTAAATATCTAGAATACATAAATGCAGTAGATGAGAATTAATGAACAAAGAGTTTTGTGGCCTAACCAAGGATCCATGATCAAATTGCAATCTATCAAGTGATGATATATGGAAGTAATTACTTTTGCATGGAGGCAGTTCTTTCTTCTTTTGGTGGCTATAAAACCAAGGTGACAACACAGTAAAGGGTTGGATTCCAAGTAGTAGTTTCTTGAAAAAGAAAAGTTTCTTTAGTTTTCTTAGGATTTTTAGAATAATTTTTAGAAAACAAGTTTCAAAAATACTTTATTGTGGAATGTTATATCTATTAAGGTTTAAACTATTGTCGGATTGACATCTGACCTTTGTTTCAAAGTTCATTTGTTAATTAAAGCATGAACTATTAAGGATAATTTATTGAGATTGTGCATGTATGGCCCTTTTCAAGCTTTCTTTCTTTATATTGTCATTTTGAATGAAACAATGTGTCTTGTAAACTGAATCTAGATAGTTTAAATAGCATATTTCTATGCTTTATGCTTGTATTGCAAAATAGTAACTTAGAAAAATTGGACTATGTTATTGGACTTCTCTATTTTTTTGAAAGTTGTTATTTTATTGTATTGTGCTATATTGGGAGATACAGTCCATGTGATTTCTGAGATATTGTTCTGATAATTGTAAGAAGTCTTTATGTTTGATCAAACCTTAATGAACAATGCCTACAGAAAGATTTGAAAGTCTGCATTGTGCTTGAAGTTAGCCTTTGTTGTTCATTTTCTTTCCAACAATGGAGGGTAGTAGCATTCTGTGTCTATTTATATCACTCATAGGAATGATTCGGGTTTGAAATGTTGTAAAAGATTTGGCACATTTCCTTTTATGTTTTATGTTTACATTTCCTTCTTCCCTTATCTCAAACCCCAAAAGAAGAGCCAAATTTCTATAAAAATCCCAGAGGTACATTCAGTGAGATGCAATTTGTCCCCCACTTGCTGAATTTCCCATAAGACTGTCAGAGATGCACAAGCTTTGATGATTAACACTAAACACATCTCTCAATGGCATAGAACCTTGAACATACTTTACACAGACTAAATCCATCTTTAACAATAACATAAACACTTAATCCAATAATTAAGATACATTGTTTAATACAAAAATTAATCATAGTATCATAACCATAGAGTTATTCCCTTAAACAAGACATTATTCACTGCAATAATTATATTGAAGAATAACTATATCATTAATAAAACCATCACCTCTATTGAACTAGTTTCTATGAAACTCTAATATTAAATTGCAACTTTAATTAATAACAAGATTCCAATTAATCGATTTACATGACAATTTTACCAATCAACTATTAAATAGTTACAAAAATAATCAACATTCCTTTACTAATTAACTAACATGGAGTAATGTAAATCATCTAACAATTAATTAGAATCATTTAAATTAAATAATATATTCCTAATCTTTTACCCCTTTACACCACTTTAATCTTTTTAAATATTTTTATTATATTCAACTTATGCAAGGAAAGTCAGTAATGGTTGTCTCATATTTATAATAAGCACATTATACACATACGATTACATAAGTATAAATACTTAAATATAAATATGTTAATATAATAGAACAATCTATATACCATTAAATTCTAAAACCTTCTTATGTAATTTAATGGTTAATGAACAAAAACAAGTTGATATTTTATAAAAGGAAATTTTTTTTCTACATGAATCATGGCATTAGTGAGCTCTAAAATAGCTGAATTAATTCGAAAGCTTCTGATGTTTTATTCACTCAAACTAATTATAAGAATATTGCACTTAAAAAACATCACCAAGTTTCATTTACTAATTATAATTACATAGCAAAAGCCTTAACTAACTAAAAAATATCATCTTCCTATAAATAAAACCAAAATCTAAAATCTAACCAATGGATTGCTTAATGAGCACAAATATTACCAAGCAGTGAACTCCATTTATGCAAATAACTATGCAAATAATGAAACAACACCTAACCTTCAAAGGCTAGAAAGATATAGAGAGCAGCACACACTAACATAGATATCTAGTAGTAGAATTTAAATTAAAACACTAAGGAGGTTAAAGAAAATAGAAACGTTATCTAAATAAATGCTCTTGAAACTAAATAATTCAACTTTAAGAATCCCAACCTACAATCAATACCAACCATGTGCGGAAAAATAGAAGATCACTATTATATCTATTGGTTATGACCAATCTAAAATAAAAAAAGTAATACGTGACAATCACCTATGACAACAAGCAACCAGGTGTGATTTATCAACATAGTGATGTTTTCCTTAATTCAAGTTAGAAAAAGTTTATCCAAAAAATATTTCATATCAAATATTCACTTACTATTATGAATAACATGAGCTTTAATTAAATCATTCCAGTTACCCACATAAAAGATACCAACAACTACATAGTGGCATTTTGTTCTTACAGTGAAAAACAGATTGCTAACATTCAAGAAAGTTATTAAAGAAGTACTATTGTCATTGCACCCAAACAACAATTTGTGGTAGATGGATTATTTATGCTAACCCCATTTACAAGGAAATAGAATCATCCAATCGAATTAAGGAAAGAAGGAAAATCAATATATTTAAATTTTTACTTTAACACACAACATGGTGAAGATCATGGTCTTTTAACAGGGGCTAATATAAATTTCTTTCGCAAGAGGGTAAGGTAGAAAGGGTTTAGAAAAAGAATGAAACATAAGAAAGTTATTAGGGCATAGCACTCGAATTATGAGGGACTTAGGGATTTACTGTTGGGATGTGAAGCCCAACGGTCATTCGACCCTTCATCTCCCTTCAACTCTCAGAGCTGAATATGAGTGTATAAGTATAGTTCATGTATTGTGTTGTATCATTGGTTAATATAAGATTATTCCCTGCTTTTTTGGTGGACGTAGTTATTTATGGTGAACCACGTTAAAACTCGTGTTATGTTGTTATGCTGTTATGTTATGTTGTGTGACTTCTAATTCTTGTTTTTATCTGCTCCTTTAATACTCAACAATTGGTATCAGAGCTCAATTAGAGCCAAGGAGCAGATATGGAAGATAGTGTACTTGTGTTAACCGAAGAAAAAATTGAAACAAATGCTTGGGTGCTAAATACGAGAGCTTCGTTTCATGTTACTTCTTGTAGGGAATCTTTCAAAATCTTTCAAAACGGTGTTTTTGGTAAGGTCCTTCTTGCAAATAATAAATCTCTTGATATTATTGGCATAGGAGATGTTTTGTTGAAACTATCAAATGGAAAAAGCTGGTTGTTAAGGGATGTCAGGTATGTCCCTCAACTGAAACATAATTCAATTTCAGTTGGGCAATTGAGTTCTCAAGGATGTGGAGTCACTTTTGAACAAAGTCGATGGAAGGTGACAAAAGGAGCCCGAGTGATTGCAAAAGGCAGACAATTAAACACTTTATATGTGTTGGAGAGTCACAATGAGGTGGGAGCTGCGATGGCAATGGTGGATAGCGACACAGAGCCTTGGTTCAAAAGGCATGGTCACATGGGCAAGCAAGGTCTTGAGAATTCGCACAATAGGAATCAATCTCCGAAGCTGAAATCAATTAAAGGTAAGAAAAGGGTCACATTTGATCTTCCAAAGGAGCAAGAAGAAGTGAGGAATTCCATGAAACGTAGGGTGAGAAATTATGATCACAATTCCACAAATAAAAAGTTAAAAGCACAAGTAGTGCCTCGTGAAGAAACAACTGTTGCTACTGTTGAATGTGAAATTTCATTGATGGAAATAGATGAAACTCCCTTGGTTGCACAATCTATTCTATTGTAGAAGCCACTCCAATGGATAAAGATATGTCATTTATTGAAGCAGAATTGCATGCAGGTGAAGCCAGAAAGGATGAGAGTGCAATGGTGGCCGATTTGGAGGACTTCAAGAAGAAAGCCCTGCTGGCTGGCAGTGGCGGGAAAGGTCCAGATGGTGAAGTTGACAGAGAACTCGAAGAAGATAAAGAGGTAGACGTAAATTATGGTTCGGAAGGTCCTGTTTTTGAATCCTGTGGGGTTGATTATGCTTCCCCTTTGAACGGTTTGGTGGGAAGCCCGCGGCAACATTGTTCAAGCCTGCGGCTGGAGGACTTGATCGGGACCTTGCAGAAGTACCTTGCAATGATAGCTGCTGCAGTATGTTCCCCGAGGAATTCTTTAGATGAGAATGGCCGGGTTGCAGCAACGGCAGCGGCGACAGAGCTGGAGGTCTGGTGGCGCTTCAGGGAGTCGAGATCTCTGGACCAGGACTCCTTCATCATAGTACTGGAAAACAACACAAACTCTTGCAACGGCGAGGCATGCATCAGATATCTGGCAGCGCTTGTTCGGATGCTAAGGGTGGCGAAAGACAAAAAATTTTCAAACATAAAGGTATGTTTTCAGGCTGATAATATAGAGCAATGGGCAACAAAATTTGAGTGCATGTTAGATGCAGCAGATTACAATACAAAGATGAAAATCTGAATGTGGATCCGTAAGCTTCTTGGCCTCGTGCTGATTCAAATTGCTCGGGCAGAAAACAATGGAATGGTTGCTTTAAAGGATGGACTTCAAATCCCTTCTCATGTTAGTTACGTGGATAGCATATCACTGGTCAATTTGATGCGCTTTGGGTTCTATGATGTTGTTCTCAACAGCTGGAAGGGTAAAACTAGAGTTATATCTTTTGCACCCAAAACGAAAATTAATCTACCACAACAGAATCATGGATTATTTGGGGATGCTTCCAAGCGCGTTGTTTTGCAGAGGGGCGGTGTGAACTGTTTGATTGCAAAGGCAGAGTACAAGGTGAAGCTGATTTTTCCTGATCGCGAAGTCGAGATTCAGGCACCAGACGATACTTATATTTTGGACACTGCAGAAGCTGCTGGCATATACCTTCCCTTTTCATGCTGCGCAGGGGCCTGTGGTGCAGGGAAAATGACTGGTGTTGATGCGTCAGGACCAGATGTAAAGTCAACACTAGATCCAGCTTCGGGAGGTGAGCAGACAATTCTTCAGGCAGATCTTGAACTAGAAGAGCTTGGGGTGGAAGTTGTTTCTGCAACTTATGCCATCGAAGCTGTGATTCCTGGCTCCATGATTGCACGCAAGGCAGAGAAGAAATACCAGTCTGACAATGAGGCGGCGAGTGATGATTTTTTGGAGACGGCCATTAGAATCGTTTTGGGAAGTGGAGTTGAGATTTTTTTGGGCCTGAAACCATTGGTCCCAACATGTTTGTAGATATGTGTAAGGAAGTTCAGTACTTGAATGACATAAGGATTCGGTTGTTGCAGCTTTTCAGTGGGCGTCCAAGGGAGGTGCCCTTGCAGAGAAGAACATGCGTGGCTTTTGCTTTGAGGTTTGTGATGTTGTTTTACATACTGATGCCATTCATATAGGAGGCGACCAGTTTATTCCAACAGCCAGAAGGGTTATGTATGCAGCTCAGCTTACTGCCAAACCAAGGCTTCTGGAGCCTGTATATCTTGTAGGAATTCAGGCTCCCGAACAGGTGCTTGGAGGTATTTACGGTGTGCTGAATCAGAAGAGGGGCCATGTGTTGGAGGAAATGCAGAGGCCAGGAACTCCACTCTATAACATTAAGGCATATTTGCCAGTCGTTGAGTCATTTGGGTTCTCTGGTACTCTCCGAGAAGCAACTTCTGACAAAGATCAACATTTTTTGGATGAAATAGGATTGGGTAGCCAAGCGTAAGTCATGTGCAACGGCTCTCGCGAGCTATGTAAGTTAGAAAGCATCTTACTTAGACGCAAAGCCGGCTGTGGGAAAGTACCGTGGAAACAAGATAGACACCTCAGGAGACCAAAGCCAGATTGCTCCATCTCGGGATGAAGCCCGGAGAAGGACTAATTCGTGTGTCCTCAGAACAAATGTTGGAAAAGTTAAAATCTTGTGGGGGGCCTAGTTGCAAATGTAAGATTGGAAATTCAGGGATGTCGCAATACATGGCTATACCAATTGGACTTCATGGGGGAGATTGTTGGGATGTGAAGCCCAATGGTCATTTGACTCTTCATCTCCTCCCAACTCTTGAGTTTATAGCTGATTACGAGTGTATAAGTATAGTTTATGTATTGTGTTGTATCATTGGTTAATATAAGCATTTGCTCCTTACTTTCTTGGTGGACGAGCTATTTATGGCTTAACCAATGCTAAAACTCATGCTATAAGTTGTTATGCTAGTGCCAGTGGACTTCTAATTTTGTTTTCATCTCACCTCTTTAATACTCTACATTTAGTTGTTCTTCAATCAATAACTCAGTGGAATCATTTATAGTTTTCGTGTTAAGAACAACGATGACTCGAATAGGCCGCATTATGAAGGAGAGATGGTGCATCATTCCCACAAAGACTAATAGCTTTAAAAATCTGGCCGTAAATTTAACGCTTTGTCAATTCCAAATATGCTCATCCTAGAAGTAAGATATTTAAAAAAAGTATAGATCTTTTAAATAGACTCTAAGAAGCATAAAGATAGTACTATCGCTAACTAATTGCAAATATTTTCCGTGAGTATACTATTGTAGAAGAGGGGGATTTGCTACTAATGAGTTCTCTTCATTCAAAGAGCCTCACAAGGTGAAATTCCCTAAACTACCTCAAGGAACAACAACGAGAGTTCTAGAATCCAAAAGAGCGGGTCACAAAGATTCTCTGGACAAACTGACAAGCTCTCTGCCAAAGGATGACAATGCTGGAAACAGATGATAGCGCATCACCCTGACATCTCTTATGGACCAGAAAGTTAGAATATCACAAAAAATTCCTAATTGACTACTTCTACTTTTATTATTGAGAAATTACAGAATGCGATAAAGTAATAGAAAGTGATAGAAACGAAAATAAAGAAAGATAAATGATGAAGATAAATAGGATAAAGAAACTGCTCACAACCACGCAAGTGATGAAGCCTTCAACAAGATGAATGTCTTCAAAACTTGCATGCATGATATATGGAGAGAATGTTGGTGTTGTATAGGGGTTTGCCTCAGTCAAACCCCCATCTTGGTGTTCCCACCTACATGGACAACCAAGAAGATAGAGAAAGAAAGAGATGAACTAGAATGGAAAAAAGTGTGTGGTGAAAGAAAAACCCACCTAGGAGTAGAACTTGCACCACCAAGTATGAGTGATAAAAGCAAACCCCACTTGAGGAGGAGAACCTGTATCACAAAGGAGGTGATAAAAGCAATCCTTGCTCAAGTAGGAGAACCCATATCATGAAGTATGCAAAAGAGAGGGGATATGTGAAATCCCAAGATGCTCACAAGCATAAAGTGAGGGAGATGAAGCTACAAGAGTAAAGCTAAGAGAGCTTGAAAGTGCTTGAAACTGATGTGACAAATAAGGGAGTTGTGCAAGCAAGAGTAGAATGGAAGAATGGAGCTAGAAGAGGTTAGAGAGAGTTAGAAGATACAAATGAAGTGAAAAGACTTCTTTTAAGGAGAGAAAAAAAGCTTCTCCAGTTGTTACAAGGCATTCTCAGCCGTTACCACAAAAAAAAAGAGGTAAAAAGTGGCAAGCATGCTTGGACATAGATGTTTGAGCATTAAAATGTTGTAGGACCCTAGTACGGTGCGTAGAAATCTGTGTGACGCGCTAGTGTCTAGACACGTCACACTACAAAACGATGAGAACAGGAAAAGCCCAAAGTTCAATGTAAAGTTGATGTGTAAAGGGTAGTTGCTGAAAAGGGGTGTTGGAGCATCTTGAGAAGGGAAAAGGGCTAATGCAAGGGCCAAAATGAGCCTACTCAAGATTCTAAGGGAGTGGACACTAAAGTGGATGCAAGAATGTATGCGAAATTGTGAGGGGTGCAATTTTACGCTTATACAGCTGCAATCTCAATGCAATGAAAGAATGGTGTATTATTTAGACCAGGATGCAATAATGTAAAAATATAATTGATTTGCAACTTGTGGTTGTTGAGTAGGGTGACATTTGGGAAAACCAACTTGAGCTGTGTCATTCAAGATTGCACAATTTGGTAGGGTGTGGACTAGACGCTAGCTTCACTCTATACTGCATAAGCAGATAATCATGGGTATGACCAACACATAATTTCTAGAAAAACTTAGCTAAGATGAGAATTAATTGACAAAAGACATAATGAGATATCTTCTCATAGACTAAAATGATTGCAAAATGCACACAAAATAGATTTTGAAAGGAAGCTCTCAAAATCATTGAATTAATGAAGCACTCTGGAACACGTCCGAACATTGTAAGCTTTGCTTGTGTTCTAGATGCATACAATCACATAGGTTAGTGGATGAGGGCTGCATGAACCTCACACATCAGTACCCTTATTGCATTATATATCCATGATTATTGCGTGATCCCACAATACTGGTTTACAATTTTTTCCTAAATTGGACATTGAACTTATTTTTACTAACTAAATCTTCACTTTCAGGCACCTATAGTGGCTAAACCATGTGGAATTTTAAGATAATACAAACTAGTGATTTGTGGCATTTTTTTGGAGATTCTAAATATATTTTTTTCAAATTTTTTGTATCAGATTGCACTTTTTTTTTCCATCTCCTTTAAACTAGTTTTTTCAAGAAACACCATTTTTAAGGAGTGATGCTCAATCAGAGTAACAATGTAATTTTTTTTTCCATGAAGGATAAAAATTCCTATTTTTTCAAATTTAGATTTGCAACTATGATATCTTAAAAGCTTCCAATTGGTTTCATAGTGTTTTATTGAATATTTTTTCCTTAATCAAGCTTCAAAGTCAAACTCACCAATTCTAATATGTTTTACCTCAAAGGTATAGTTCACATTAATTTTTGTATGTATCGAATTCATTTTTTTGTCGGATCAAGGACTTCAATATCCTGGTGTACTTTATTTTCACTCAATTTTGACAATCTTCGGTTTTCTACATGTAGAAATTATGTTTGATTTTCAAGAAAACCTACATTCACAAGAAATAAAAAAAAATAAAATATAATAATAACTAATTCTATTTTAAAAATTATATTGTTTGGGAAGCTTATAATAAGGACTACATAATTCTACAAAAAAAAATAATTTTTTAAATGAATCTTATTTGATCCCCAAATGGTAAATCAAAAGTGGTTTTTTATCAGCATTTTGATAGGCATAAAGGAGACTCTGTTATAGGTATAGTTTAAAACAAGCGAGGTTCTATCCAAGGGGGTTTGATCTAAGATAGTTTGATCAAAGCTTCTTCAATTGGAATTCTTTAAATGGAACTTTTAAAGGCTTAAATAATTATATTTTCTAAAAATATGTGATTTCAGCAAAAATCAGAATCTCCCTAAAATTATAAACCAGCTTTGTGGGATCACCCCATTAGGAGTGCATGGCTGACCTTCATGCCTGTGCTAGCTATCATGGGGACACTCCAAACCTTATTACTAAGATGTAAATTAACCTATGGCACCTAAGGATCAAATATTAATATAGGATGCATATTTTCAACAACTATGTTTCCCATTAGATCCTAAAAATGCTGTGACTGATGTTCTTCTCCAAGCATCTGTGTAGAAGCAGGCAGGAGGGGTGTGATTTGTAGAGAATACTAACAATATATGACTAGGGTATACATTTGGAAAGACAAATAACGTGATTGAAACATTCAAGGATTTAATCATGTAGATCTGTAAACTCCAGATGGTAATGGAGAAGATCCTAACAACATGATATAAGGCGTGAAATACTAAGAGTCCCTTGGAAAGCTTCTAATGGACTTGTGAGGCACAAAGATATGGCCAAGATATCAAATTTCTTCATTCAATAAAGACTTGTAAAGATGATAGGTCAAAAACTAATAGATATAAATTAATTTTGCATGCATAGTCTACTCATTTAAAAGTAAACATTCACAAAAAATAGAGGTTTAGTCACTTAGCATATGTGAGACTCTGAGAGTTTGAATTTGAAAGTTCCAAGAGTAATTTTTCATATACAGTAAACTAAGATTCATCTTAATACATTGACATGCAATATAAAACGCTACTTGATTCAGTTAATAAGAAGGTAATTATGAACTTGCAATTTTTTGAGAAGAAAAATTCCTCCATCATTGTGCATCCCTTCCTATGAATGATGAACTCCTTTCCTGTGATCTTTCCCCTCCCAATTCCTCCAAGGCCAAAAAAATTTATAGGAGAAGGAGAATGTCGGTTGTGCTAGTAAACCAACTATCCCAACTAATTATTGTTAGTTTTAATTTAAATTTATTAAGTCAATAGTCTATTAAAATGTTTTATTTAAACTTTGTAATTACAATAAATGCCCAATTTACTCAGAGTAAAATCATTTACCCTACGCTACTTGCTCACCTTATAAATAACTATATAACCCTAAATAATATTCTATTTATTTACCAATTTATTGTCATTTATTATATTACTATTTATTTATTTTATTTTATTTTAAGAATACATTAAAAATTTATTTTATCATAAACTATGGTTATTTATAAGTATATTTATATTTATTTATCAAAGTACCACTTTTACTTAATAATTTATTTTGATGGATAAAATAATCAAAAACATTTATCAAGTAAATTTTAAATTAAATAAACCAAATGCCAATCAATTACTTGAACCCTAACCAAGGTCAAAAAACAAGACCTCACACAACACCAATTGACCACAAACAAAACTAACAATATTGATAAGGTAACAAACCAGATACTCATCCTCTTCGAAGATGATGGCTAGGGTAGGGGACCAAGTGCTATCTCCGGTCAACTATTCCATTGGGTTTGAAGGCACACTCAGACCTATCAATTCAGGTGGAGTCGATGCCTAGTACCTAAAACCTACAACACATAAAATGGTCATGCATATACATATAGATATAATTAGGCACACTGTGAAAGGGAATCATAGCGTCGCAGGGTACTCACAAGTGTATAATGCAACACTATCCCCTTCACCCAAACACATCAGTAAGAACCTCGCCAACTCATATAACAATCAGTTACATAGCAATCAAGATAGGATCAGTCATATGATAATCACATTATAGTCATGATAAGATAATCACATAGTGCCCATGATGCGGTTAGTCCTATCCCAACCTTCACACATAGTCTATAAATTCATAATATACAACATCAACTGTTTAACATCATTAGCACATGCACCTTTAAATATCTCTATTATTTTACCTTCATCTTCAAGTTCCAAAGCCAAACTACCTACACATCCATAGTGAGAATGGAGGGGCACTACAACAATGCTTTGTGAAATTTAAGATAGAGCAATATTATGATGAGATAATGTGTGATAGTATGTCTATGGACGTTTTCCATGTTTTGTTAGGAAGAACTTGGAAATTTGATAGGTTTGTAGTGCATGATGGGTATGCCAATACATACTCCTTAAGGAAGGATGAACCCAAGCGCAAGTTGAAGCCATTGAGTAATGAAAGAAATGTATGTAATAGCATTGGAAATAGGTTTATTAATCATGGTAAATAGTTAATGAAGGGGGATAAGGATGAAGACAATGATTTACTAATGAAAGTTGTAGCAATGTTGATTTCTTTCAAGATGGATAGGGTGAATGTTTTAGTGGAGAAAGAATAGGTAAAATCTGATTTTTGTGAAAATGTTGTTGAAATAATTGATTTATTTGAGCATGATAAGATTGGTGTAGAAGAGAATATTGCAGCAATAAATTCATTGGTAGATGAAATTACAATAGTTGAAAGTGAGGAAGTAGATGATAAAGTAAAAGTTGAGTTGTTTGATGAAGGGATTGGTGCAAATGATGGTCTTGTGATTGATAGTTTATTGTAGGATGGGAAGGATGAATCTCTTATTTTTTTGACTAACATTGATGTGAGTGCAAAGTATGAAGAGATTGCAACTAAAATTTATCTTTAAAAAGATAAGGAGAAAGAGGAACATAATGTTGAAACCAAGATTGGGAAGGAACAAATTGTTGCAGTAGTGATCTAGAAAGAGGTAATGCATGAAATTTATGATTTTACTAAGGTAGATGAAATATATGCTTATGATTTTCCAAAATTTCATAGCACATATTGGTGGGAGATAAATTATGTGAAAAGAGATAGAAAGAGAGGAAGAATGAAGGATGGAAGCGACATCAAATTGCAAGGAAAGGTGAGAAAGAATATTCAAGTAGATAAGACAAAGGGATGGATTTAGGATGAGCATTGAATTTACAAATGTTTATGAGTTTCACTTATGAAACATTTTATTTCTACCATGGGTGATTGATGCAGTAGCATCTATGGTTGCAAGAAATCTTCCATATGGATGTGGATCTTGGACTTGCTTGAATGATATGGATCTTGACTCTGAATGTTTCCTTGAATGATGAAACCCTACATCACAAATGTTAGCTCAAAACAAACATAATGCATGATGACTTTGACATGATGCTTGATGCTTGAATAATGCTCCAAAATGCTTGATAATCAGCTCTTGAATTCTCTCTTGTAGACTCAAATTTACTATATGCATGAATACTTAGTTTTAGGAGAAAATGAGTGAAATAACCTTGTATTTATACTTGTTTATGCCAAATTTCCCAAAATTCCAACAATATAAGCTGACATCAAATCGAGGAGAATAAAATCTTGCCAATAATTTAAGTTTAATTTAGTTCTAATCTAAGTGGGACTCATAGGCCAATTGTGGCATATTATTCCCATTAGGATAAGCTAGGGACACATTTTCAAGAAATGCTTAGATTTATGTGAAATCTAGTTCAAGGCCTCAAAACTTATATGGGACTACACAAGCTGGCATATGAGTCCTAGATCACTAAATCTAGGCCATACAATCCAAAATCATTAATTTTTTATTGACTATTTGATGTGTGTCAGGATTATCCTCTGAAAGATGAATTAATTAAGACTTGGGTATGCAAAATAAGGCCAATTAAAGCACAAATAAGCCCAATTAATTAATGTTAAAGTGTAAGAAAACACTTTACAACACCCTAGGTAAGGCACAATTAATTCCATTTCATTCACAAGGGCCCTAGAATTAATGTGAGTGTGTAAAACACATTCCAACACCAAATCAAGGCAATATTAGACTCAACCCAACATTAATTATTCACAAATTAATTGTGAAAAAGGTATACTTTTTCCTACACTACATTTAGCCCCCACTTTAGTGAGAGGATGCACTTGCTTCAAACTCACACTAAAGTAGACAAGTATGCATCAAGAGGGGTTCAAATGTACTAATGCTAGTAAGATAGGACAAGAACAATCAAGAGGGGTGATCAAGCCCCTAGGATCAAGATCCCAAAGAAAACCAACATAGGAACTAAAGAACACACATTAATAATGATATAAGGAGCAAGAAAAAGATACAATAATATATTGCCAAAGACAAAGAGGGAGAGAAAATAAAAACAAAAGAGGGATGGATCAAGCTTCGAGCATTTGTCCCGCACATTGCGGATCAAATCTAGGCTGTTTGTCTAAGCAATTCTACAAGTGGAACATGATGTCTACTATGCAAACTAATGCACACTCACAAGGGCTAGTGGAACCTTAGACCATCCACTAGGTGAGACCCCAACGATACACATACACACATGGCCGGTAAGCACTCACACAAGAAAGTGGCTATGGGAAAGTCATGCCTAAGTTCAGCTCCCATACATACAACCATACCAAAGCTATAACTCATGATAAATTTGATGAGGTGACACACAATAATGAAATTCAAGCTCCATGAGGCAAGCAAATATTCATATGCTTGAAACTCATGAACAAACAAGATGGCCCCACAAGCAAGCAAAGTGTGTTATGCAAGGTGGCCATATAACAAAAATTGTAAATGCAAAAGTAGTGTAAGGTACATTCAAAGGAGTTTTGCTTAGTTCATATAAGGTCTTAACTTATGGAACACTGTTCCTAATGTCTCCAAGAGAGCACCAATCGAAGAATAGAAGATTCACAACTTAGGAGATGCAGTGTGTCGCATCAAGCCACTAAGAGGAATATAATATGCTAAGAAAGATCATGCTCTTGAGGGACATCACACCCAATGTCACCAAAAAGTGAAAGACACATTGCATGAAGTAAGAATACCACACAATGAAACATGAGTTGTAAAATGCAAATGGATAATTCTAATGTATGCCCCCACTTTAAAGGAATTGATAAACACCATATTGTGAGTAATTACTTTAAAGTAGTGAATGATCAATGCTAATAATAAAGAGGACATGAGAGATTATTTGGAAATCCCTATGCCAAGTCACATGTTTCCAAATGAAGCTATGCCATGAAAAGCAGTTGCCTCCTTGAAATGAAATCCCAAAATTACACAAGGGATCCACGAATTTGGGGTCAATATGTCTTCCCTACAATGTTGTTATAGAGCTTGGAACTTACATCATTCCCCAAATACTCATGGAACTAGAAGAATGACACAAAGAGAGTTAAAGAAAAGGAAAACCTTTTGGGTCAACATGGAAGAGACCTAAATTTCTCAATGCCTTGTGTCATCCCTAAAAGGAAACCAAAAGAAAAATGAAAAGGATAAATTTTTATGACATATAGAAGAATGTAGATACAAAGAGAGGAATGCACAAAAATAGAGAGATACACAAAATAGAATAGTATGGAGGATCACATTACACACATGAAATTTCATAAAGATCATGAAAAATCAATAATTCAAAAGACTAGCAAGGCACATGTGAATCAACCTCTAGTTAAAGTCATCCGGTGATCCCAATATTGGTTATATAAATTGAAGGCTAAACAACTAGCCAAAGGGATAATAGCAAATGTGGTACTAGGAAAAATCCATCTAATTATTTTCCTCACTGAGTGCAAGACAAGAATGAGTTGAGCTATGTGATGGGAAGGAGCTTCTTATATTTTTAAATGATTTGCAATTAGTTTAAAGCATGTAATAGTGAGAATGTTGTGATCCTAAAACCATTACATGGCAAGGAGCGGGAGGACATGCTTTAAGGGATTATTTTTATGATATAAAACTTTTTAAATATTTGTTGTAAAGCACAACATTCATCATCACTATTCCCAAAAACTCTAATGAGCATCGCATTTAATGAAATGTTTTTTTCTTAGGATTTGGGAATCAATTTTCTCACATAGGTGGTAATGTGATAAGTCCTTGACTTAGAAGTATGTGTAAAGTTCTTTTAGTTGCAGATGATGGACAAGGTAATTGTAGTTTATTTAGTTTGTAAGGTCTTCACTACTTGCTAGATTTACCAATTTCTCTAGGTGGAATTAGGGTTAGAGAACCTAACATTTCCTTGTTATCTTTATCATCGGGCCATGAGGAATTGGTTGTTCTTTATGAAGGAGGACACTTATTTCAAGAGGGGGATCTTGATATCCTATCCCTTTGGTATCTATAGTTGGTGTTTGTTCTAAGAGTTGATGAATTTCATGTTCACTTGTTGTATCATATCCTTATTTGCTCAAGATTGTAAATCATTTTCTATATGTCTCTTCTAGGTTGATAGGGGTGTTGATCACTTTTCTAACATAGGATTGTTGAATGTTTGCTAAAAAAAAATGATTAATTTTGGTATGATATAGTTTGAATAATGTTTTGGAGTATTAGTTGATTTTCTTATCCAAAAATTAGAATTTAATAATTGGAAAAATTTTGGTTGCAAATTTGTAATGGGAAATGTGCTTGAAATACAATTTTTGGTGTTTATCTGGCAGAAATCAACTTGGCTGTGGGATTTCTTGGGGGTTATGAAATGTTACATATTATTTAATCTTCCTTATTAGCTATAGGTAGGAGTGAGATGCCCATGATGTGCATGTTGGAAATTTTTTGAATTTGGACTCCTATTTGTGAAGTGAGATAATCAATGTGTTGGCTAGTGGAGGATTGTCTTCCTAGAAGTGGTGCAAACATGCATTGGATAGTCAAACATTTGTCATTTATGAAATTTAATTGATTTTCCAAGTTGGGGCATGGAGTTGGGTATTTTCTAAGCTAAAGAAGATAGTGGTTGCTGAAGAATTGATTTTTGACAATGTTGTTTTAATTTTCAATTTCCAGAATTTGTAGTGGTAGAGTTTGGGCCTAGATTTTCCTAGAGAGTGGTTTTGAGACTTGTTTTTGATTAAGTAGGGATTTTGAAAGGGCTCTGATCCCTTTTACAACAAAGGATTTATTTCATACAAATATTACAACTACAACAAAGGATTTATTTCATGCAAATATTACAACTGGGTAGAACAACTCGATAAAATAGACTGGCCAAACATAGCAACTAGTCAAGAACAATAGGTCAAGAATAACAACAACAAACAAACAAGTAGAAAAAATAGAGCCACCGGGACTAAACAAAACAGAGACAACCAAGCATAGAATAAAAATATAAGCTCTAGAGATTGAAACCAACAACTTTACCTTCAAAGGAATCTCATCAAAAACTTTTTTAGGAGTACATTTATTTTTCCTTTGCACAACTGTCTAGGAGTATCAAAAACTAGATTAGGAACAAAATCATGAGGAGCCTCAGGGGAGGAATCACAAACCTCAGAGGAAACAACCAAGTGTTGAACCAATTCTATAGAAGCCATTGGAGAAAAAACAACATCAACAATAGGATTCAGAGAGGCATGGGCTTCAGAGGAGGCAACACACACAATAGATGTGACATCCTTATTTTGAACTAGAGCACTAGAATCTACTAGAGAAATAACATCATCAAAAGCAATATTATTTGTTTGAGTAGTAGTTGGAGGCTTTAAAGCCTCACTATCAGAAGAAGAGTTTGTATTAGGGTAAATAGTTAGGTTTTCCCTATGAGCATTCTTCCACCAAGTGTAGGAAGAAACATGATGAGATCCATTAGGGTAGTCATGAGCCAAGTGTCTAGTAGCAAAACAATGTCTACAATTCCAGAAGGGGATACCTTCGTAATCCACAAGCTAAGACCAAGGCTAGCCATTAACCTCAAGCACCACCTTACTAGGTAAAGCCTAAGACAAATCCACTCCACCAAAATCCTAGCAAAGGAGGTATGAGAAAAATTCTTGGAGGCATGATCCACCTTTAAGAAGGTTTTCAAACTTGTTGTGGTAGGAGAAATTGAGTAATAAAATTATCATATGTGTTGCCAATTTTTTATATTGGTTTAATCAGATTTTAGAATTGTCTATTGTACATTTTGAAGTGTGTTGAGAGTTTCAAGAACTCTCTTGCATCAGCTATGTAACTTTTGATTTCCATACTTGTGATTATGTAGTGGTCTATATAGCTAACTAAAAGTGAATTTCTTAATGCCATCATGTTTATGATTTATTTGTATCATATTCTTTCTTATTTCCTACCTAACATAACGTGATTTTAATTCATTATTGGTAAACATTTATGAACTATTTATATTTATGAAAGATATATTTTGTGAACTATTATTTATGAGATATAAGTCAATAAGAGATACTTTAAAATCTACACAATTAAAAATGAAATAATAAAAAATTTATGGACACATTTTAACAAGGGAATTGTGCATTTATTAGTCCATAATTTTCATTTTTGTGAGTAGACTAAAGTGCATGTGTCATTAATGGCTTATGGTGTGAAGTTTTAAGTCTTTTGAGCAATTTGTTTATTTTCTTAGATTATTTGATGAGGGTGAAAGTGTTGAGAGGGTTTATATCTATGGTATTGAAAGTGGGAAAGGAGGTGTTTGTAAGTTCCTATATCTTTTACACTGTGACTTCAGAGTTTTTACATCTTTGTAATGGTTTAATCTCAGTTGTTCCTTATCAATAAGTGTTTTTATGGGTTAATCTTTGTTCTTGCAATTTCCTCATTGATTGTTGATATTTTTCTCCTAGATTTGTATTTTCCCAATCCAAATTAATTGTGTGTTCATGAAATAGTGATAGACATTGAAAATGTCTATGTGTTCAACATATATCTAATGTACCATGGATGTTTTGATGCATGGACATTGTGCATATCTTGAACAAATAAGACTTTTATTCAAGATGTGTATTTCAAACTATTAAAATGAAGTTTGGGCTTTTTTGTTGCAATTGTGTTATTAGGAGTTAATATTTTTCTCCTGGTTTTGAATTTTCCCAATTGAAAATGATATGTCGTTGTAGCATCTTCATTATTATAGTGGAATTTGAGCTATATTCTTGCAATTTCCTAATTTTCTTTTGATATTTCAGTCATGATTTTGTATTTTTTCAATCCAAATTAATTGTGTGTTCATGAAACAATGATAGACATTGAAAGATGTTTATCTATTCAAGATATATCTGATGTATTGTGGATGTTTTGATGCATGTACATCATGCATATCTTGAATAGATAATACTTTTGTTGAAAATGTGTATTTAGAACTGTTAAAATGAAGTTTGCGCTATTTTTTTGCAATTTTCTCATTAGTAGTTGATATTTTGTTCCGAGTTTTGTATTTTCCCAAGAGAAAATTGTTCTTAGGAGCAATGAAGGATTTTTTTTTATCAATTCCTATTGTTTTTTTGCTATACATGTGTCTTTGCTGCAATTGTTTTTGTGGACACATGGCATTTTCGATAGTAGTCCATGTGCCTTGTGTGTATGACCATATTTTGTGTTTATTTGGATATAATTTTTACTTATTATAAATAGATTCAAGTGCAGTCACAATTAATGGATTATGGTGTTAAGTTTTATGGCTATCAAGCAAAAGGTTCTTGTGTGTACGAGTACATTTTACATTTATTTAGATCTGATTTTCATTTATTGTGAATAGATTTAAGTGCAACCACCATTAATGGATTACAATGTTGATTTTTGAGTCTATCAAGCAAAGTGTTAGTTGCGTTATTTATTCATTTTCTCAAAACAATTAATTAGGGTAAAATCCATGTCTCTTGAGAGGGTTTATAGCTATTGTATTGGAAGCAAAAAAGGAGACTTTTGTAAGTTCCTATATATGTTGTTCCCTATCATTGAGTGCTTTTATGGGTTAATATTTGTTCTTCAATTAAAGACTTAACACCATAATTTATTAATGTCGACTTCTTTGTTAGCCACCATTAACAATGCAATTAATGTTTTCTCTACCATGCATCGATGCCAACTATACTTCAATCTATTAAAACAAAACCACTGATTTAATATCTACCGCCTAATATACTACATATATACATGTATGAATATATGTAATAACATATATGTATATATATATATATACATATACGCATGCTATCATATACATATATGTGTATATACATACATATATGTATATGCATACATATATGTATACATACGCTTTACATATGTGTATACATACACATATATATAGCATATATATGAATATATATTTATAAGTATATATATTTATAACTATATGTGTGTATATATGTATGTATGTATGTATATACATATATATATGTATGCATGCATGTATGTATGTATGTATGTATGTATGTATGTATATTTGTATAGAGGAAAAGACATGTACCTGTTATTTATGCATAGTTGCATGAAGCAAATATTGAATAGTATTAGCCCTTAAAAAAAAGAAACCATATGGAAGGCAATTTTAGAAGTTGTTAGATAAAATTGGTGCACAATGTATATTGTTTATAACCACATGTCACATAGATGTGTCGTGTTTAAGACCAATTTATTTAGAAGCATGGCATAGTGTGTTTTGCAATTGTCCTTGATTTTGTGGGGGTCTATGCCAATTGTTTATTTTTTGGCTTCTTACCTCCACTAATGACATGGATTTATTGCTACAACAATGTGAAAAAGGTATGTTTTGAATTGGTTTATGCATTTTTGGATACTATGACATGAAATCTGAAAGGAAGATAACATAATATTTTTTGCACAATGATTGTTCTAATATCTTTAACAATTACATCCACAAGTTAAGTATGTAGGATACTTCATTTCAAAACTTTCTAATAAATTATATGTGCTTGAAGCTTATCTTTTGCTATGGTGTCATTCCCTTCATAGGTTTTTGGAATTGTGTCAAAAAATTGTTTTTCTAATATATGATGCATCACCTTTACATATTCTAATTTATTTTATCATTGATTTATGTTTTATTTTTCTTCTAGTATTAATGCTACACCAATCACACTTCCACAATTGTCATCATCATTCATATGTTTGTGTGCTAAAGACATTGTGTCTATTGGTTCACAATTCTATTTGTGTGTTAGTTTATGTTCACACGACTCATAGTCATCATAGTCTCTTATATCATGGTGCATAACACTAAGTGTTACAAGAAAATAAAGGTGGCTACTTGCATATGAAGTTACTATGACAACATGTCTTACTTATCCATTCCATTTTCTTTTATCTCACCATTTATCCATCATCGTGTGTTATTTAGTTACATTGTCATCTTTGGGATATTTCATCATCCTACATGTACATTCATGTAAATCAGAATAATCATCCTAGTGACATGAATCAACATGATAAATCATTAATAAATCATTTAGTTGTATATTCATGGAAAGCATATCATCTAAAGTTAGTTTCTCCCATGTCATATTTCATCCTTTATGGCACATATTTTATCACCCTTTATCTTTTCAGCGTACTGATTGGGTTCCATTTCAGTCAACAATTCTCTTGAGGGGGCATCAATTACATCACAATCGATAAGCAATTGGGTCAACTTTCCACTTAAGCTTCATTTCATTCCATCCTACTTTTAATTCTTCTTTCACACAACACCTCTTAGTTGCATTGTATCAAGGACAAATAAAATATAGAGAACTAAAATATTCCCTAGGACTATTCATCACTTAATCCTCAATTGATCAACTTCATCATCTATAGCTAAATGCATCAAATAGTCCTAATTAATCTAGGACATATCCCTTTCACCTAAAGTCCATAACTTAATTAAATATTTAATTAACCAACCTTTTCCATCTTACATTTATAGTTATAGGGCATATTGATTGATACATATCTAATTGGTCTCAATTTGATCTATACAAAGAATCAATTCTATAATAGTTCAACTATGACATAGTGAGATGTATATGGAAAAAATATATATATTTTATTTGCCTTGGTTTTACTGTATATATGTAAATTAAATCATGAATAAAGCCATCAAATGGAAATAAGTTAAAATATTTTAAGATTGAAAAGGAGAATTAGAAACTGATAGAGATTAGTGTAGACTAATTCAAAAGGATGTATACAAGTAAGAGTATATCAACTTTGTTTGTTTAAATGGGAATGGATGTATACAGATAGATCCAAACAACTATACAACTATCATGAGTAGAAATAAATGTGAATGGTAGAATTTATTTTCACTTTCATTTAATAATAAATTACAACTTGATATAAATTTAGAATTTCTTAATTTTAGGATAAAAACTAAGTATTGACAATTAAATATATTGCTAAAAAACCTAACTATTATTTTCTCTGTGTGGTTTACTAGCTTGACAAATTGTCCTCCAGGTAAATTGCAATGTCATTTCCTTTTCCAAGCTTAACACTTCTATTTAATGCATTATAGCATATGTTTGTACCCTTATCTTTGAACTAATTTTATAGCTGATCACAGATAGGGAAACTAGAATTGCACAAGGATTTCCATCTATAACAATGTCCACTAATGAGGAAGTAGAGATAAGAATTAAAAAGTTCAACTAATATGTGAGTAACATTTTTATTTTTTCATCTTATATATTAATTTTTAAATGTTTCCTAAATCGTATGAAGTATAAAGGTTAAGATCAAAGCTAAAATGAACAATGCAGTATCTTTTTCCCATTTTTTCTCATTCACTTTTCTTATGCTTCTTACAAGATTATGAATGTAGTATTACAAACCTACAATTTATCTAATGAAGCTTTATAGGTTTTTCTAATGCATGGATTCAGTATTAGATTACAATTTATATTTATTTGGGATCATATTCTATAATTAGAATACAATTCATACTTATTATGTGTTATGGATATATGATTGTTAGATGTTATCTAATGAAGATGCAATCTATGTGAAGTTCCACATACATTCTTTCAATTTTTATTCTAATGTGGTTGGGTGTTGGAAAGTAATGATGGATGCAAGAGACAACATGTTACCTCATTTGGTAGTTGTTCTTGCTTTTGGACTCATAATTATGACAATGCTATATACTATGGTACATATTTCTCCTACTCACATGAATCTAGTTGTTAGTGTTGCTTCCTCAAACATTGGAAAAATTTTTCTCAAAAAAGTAACTAAATTACAAGCACTAAAATCCTATTTGGTTAAAGTGATCTTTGAGCTTACCAGCTACATCTATTGATTGCCTTATAGTAGTAAGCTAGTGCTTCTATTATCAAGGAGCCTATCAATCTTAATAGTAAATGAAATCTATGTAAAGATGCATTCCAATTTCCAATAAGACATGTTAACTACTATCAACAATATGACCTACCTACCACAAATGTTCATAGTGAAAATATGTCTAAAGCAGCAAGACATTAGAAATGGATGAAATTTTTCCATTTCTTTGTCCCAACAATAATTTACAATTTGGAAAATAGAAAAAAATGGCCAAAATATCTTGTGCCAATGAGAAAATTGTAAAAAAGAGCTAAGATTCCATTTTAACAATGAAAATGTTGCAAAGCATAGGATAAGCATTTTCCTTCCTTTGTAGTGTGATTTTTGAAAAATGCATTAATAGGCAATAGGTTCAAGATTTTTGCATTTAATTAGGCAACTAAAATGCTAGCCCAAATTCCATTTCAATAATTTCAAATAGACGTCTTCAAAATAAGTGTTATTTGTTCAAGATATACATGATGTTCATGGATAAAAACATACACGATACATGAGGTATATCTTTAATACATAGAAATCTTTCAATGTCACATACAAGAATCCTTTGCTTGAGAGCCATAAAACTTAACACCATAATCCATTGATGGTGATTGCACTTGAATCTGATGACAATAAATGAAAATTGGATCTAAATATATACAAAATGTTCTCACAGACACAAGGCACATGAACTACTATCAACAGGGTATGTGCAGGATCATCATGGAAAAAATAGGCCCTTAAGTGGCAATAAAAATTTAGAAAAATCAGAGTTAGGCAACGGCGTAAAATTGAATAAGTTATCCTATATTATTTTAAAATATGTGAATAGAATATGGAAAATTGAATGGATTTATAAACCACT
>VDFB02201357.1:0-16069 GCA_007258455.2 Sequoia sempervirens | reverse complement strand
TTTCCTAAATCCTTCCATGCTTGACTCAATGGTCTCCATGCAGAGTTTTGAAAACCCTCGCCAATCCTCCTCCTCTTATATGGTCGTTGCACCTGTGAACCACCATTTCCATGAAACTAGGTAACCTTCTGTGAGAGACTTGATCGCTCCACCTCTCCGCCATATTGTGATGGGTGTTTATATTGAAAAAGGAAGGAGGTAGGAAATGATATTAGGTAAGAGTGGTAGTCAAGGGTTATGATTAGAAAAAGGGGATTGAATTCAACAAGATCTTCTCACTAGCTATGAAGATGACTACTATTCGAGTAATTTTGGGTTTCACAATAGTTTATGATCTCAAAATTGAGCAACTTTATGTGAATATTGCATTTCCACATGGTGATATGGAAGATGAATTATATATGCATCAACCTAAAGGTTTTGAGCAACAAGGTAAAGACAATTTTTATTGCAGGTTGAGGAGGAGCTTGTATGGGCTCAAGTAAGCCCCACAATAGTTGTATCTTAAGTTCGATTCTTTTATGGCTAAGCAACACTCCACATGCTGCAAATATGATGTATGTGTTTATTACAAGGTATTGGATAATGGTGAATTTGTTTTATTGGTGCTTTATGTTGATGATATGCTTGTAACTGACACTAGCATGAGAGTTGTTTGTGATTTGAAACAATAGTTAGCTCATAAGTTTGCAATAAAATATTTAGAGGTAGCATAGGATACTTGCTATGACCATAATCTAGGACATATGTAAGAGAGAAATCAGATTGTCACAAGAAAATATATTGACAAAGTTTTGGATAGAATTAACATGAAGGATACTAAGCCTATGAGCACTCCACTTGTTGATAATTTTAGTCTGTCATCTAAAATGTTCCCCAAAACACCTTAGGATTAGGAAAAAATGAAGGGTATTCCTTATTTATTAGTTGTTGGGAGTCTTTTGTATGCAATGGTGTGTACTTGTTTGAACATTGCACATGCAATGGGAGTAGCAAGTAGATTTATGAGAAATTTGGGTAAGAATCATTGGAAAGTAGTGAAGTGGATACTAAGATATTTAAAAGGCACTTCAAATTATGTTTTATTAATACTATGCCTTGAATAGTAAAATACAAGGGGCACTAAGGGGTTGGTCAAACAACTAGTAGTCATCCTAGAAATGAATAAGATGACCATTCCTAAGCTTCCACTTATGGCCCAAAGAAATAGGTAAAGTAAATTATTGAATCGCCTACACCAACAAATATTATATAGAGGTAGAATTTTCCATGGGTTAGCTAGTTTTCATTGGAATTTCTTTATATATTTCTATGGAATAAAATAGATTATGAGAGTAGATAAGAAATAATTTTATAGAACATCAAGATCAAATAGAAGCTATGAATTATTAAAGAATAAAGTGATAGAGAAACTAGTGAACTAGTGTTACCATATTTTGATAAGATATTTTAAGTTGATTGTGACGCAAGTGGAATTGTAATTGGAGTATTACCAAGTCAACAAGGAAGACTAGTATACACATTTAGAACTAGCCATTAATTTGAGAAATCATGAGTACTTATTTTAATGGGCTATAGAGACATGTGGAAAATTTATAGATTGGGGTACTTAAGTGGATTCATTTAGAGCTAAAAGTAAATTATAACTATAATTAATACTACAAATAGTACATGTACCTAGAAATAGATTTATTTTCCCATGTGTCATCATGTCAATGTTTGTGCTAAGAGTGAAGATATATAACTCTAAAATTTCTAAAATGTAGCCTAGGATATAAAACACTCTATAATTACTATTGAATCAATCAATTTAATTTTTTGAAGCAAATGATCTAAAGATTTATTTAAGTGAATGGTATTGTTTTTAGTTGAAATACAAACCTAGATATACACAATTTAAAAACACATGGGTTGGGTACCTTGTGAATTGTAGGTTAAACAAAAAAATATGTTTTGAAACACAACACATCTTGAAACCTCCTATTTGCCACAAGAAATTCATAACTACACATATCTAGCTCTCCATTTAAATAACATCTTTCATGATAGTGTGTTTGGATATGACATGATGACACATAGAGATGGAATGTACGCTATATTCAAATAATCCAAATAAAGACAAACTTGAAAGTTCAAGTATAAGACAAAATGAAGCTATTCACATGTATATCCAACAAAAGAAGTTGTTTCAAGAATTAAAAATGGAGAATCAAATTTCTATGAAGAGTAAAATAGTAAAAGAGCGTACTTTAAGATTAAGAATATGTCCATTCATTGTTCCTTAAGTAAAATTTTCAATTTGCAATTTAAAGTTTTCAAACAGGGAAATTAAAAAGAGAGAGGTGGAAACAAATAGTCATAGACCATAGAAAATATCTTCCATATATATCAAATATTAGGATTACATGATTAATATATATGTGGGGTAATGTTAAGAAAGTGGATGCACACGAATTACAACACCGATTGGAGATATGTATTAGCATTCAAGGCTTCCAACCAAACCAAAGTACCAATGAAGGAAATACTACATGGCTCTTTTGTCTCATTCGACATTTAACTCTCTGCTCAAGACTAACCTAGGGATAAGGAAAATTGAGGGGTAAGCATAAAAACTTCAACCTCACAACAAGGAAATTATAGGGGCTTTTAACCATGTAGTAAAAATAAACCATTCCATAAAAACAGTATATAATTCTTTTCTTTCAATAATTGAAATTGAATTTACATAACTGTATACATAAGCATTTCATAATATTTTTTTTAATTGAAAAGAATAAACAAATTTCTCTTTTACAATTTCCACATGAAAAATTGAAAATAAATAAGATAAGGAAAGATGGAATTGAGGATAGAAGCAGTGTGGGTTTGAAATCCTTAGAGGTGGGAGAGGAAGAATCGAAGTGGAGGATGGTGATGGCAACAGGATTGGAGAGGGCATTTTTGGAGGGCTTCCATTGGTCTAGGGGCTCTCCTCTTCTCTTCTCGAGATGGCATTGTTGCCTATTGTGTATGGGATTTTGGTTATTTTTCCAATGATGTTCTTGGTATGGTCCTTTTCCTCATCAGGTGCGTATGATAGTGTTTTCTATGAGGCTTGGTCTTGGTTCTTTCCTGATGCTTAATTTTGTGCGCTTTTTGTGGTTGTCCAAATCGTGAGGCTTCCATCTAAAGGCTTCCTATTCTTCAACCTACTCCTATGATGGGGAGGTGTTTCTAGCTTTATTTTGTGTTGGATGCTTGGGAATTTTATGTGGCTTGTGGGGTTTGGATGCTTTTGGGACCTCCTTTGTGCTTCAATCTTGGATGGTTTGCTCTCTTCTTCTTGTGGTGACTCGCTGTTTTAGGTTCTCTGGTCTGATCATTTTCTTTGGGGAGTTTTGTCTTTGCTTGCAGTCTGGTCTTTTTCTCTCTAGTGCGATGATTTTCTTTTGGAATAGGTTGTGATTTATGGACAAGTGTGGCTTTCACCTAGGTGGGTTGCTTCTTATGATTTTAAGTTAACCCTGTTGTTCCTATTGTTTTCCTTGTGTGGGATGATCCCCTCCTAGTTCATTATAGGGGCTTCTCTCATTTTAGTGTTGTGCCCCTATTGGGTTATGCTTATATTCCTATTTTTTTAGGGGTTTGGGAGGCTTGTGCTAGCCTTTGTTGGGGATTTCTCTGTTGTCCCTTTTATTTTGGTGGATGTGTTTAAGTTTTTCCTGTGGTTTTAGGTTGTGTCTCTTTTGTCTCCATCTCTTCTAATGCCTAAGGTTGTTGTGAATGCTCATTCTACTGGAGTGGTTTCTTTTGGTTGGGTGCTTCTAATGATATCTTCTTTAGAGGTGAATTTTTCTCTTATGGAGGTAGAGCCATCTCCTATTGAGGTGGAGGTGATTGTTGTTGGCCTAGTGAAAAGTTCTCTTCCCTCTTACTTATTCCTATTGAAGTGGAGCTGGTATGAGCAGGGTCGGGGTTTCTTTGGTGGTTTGAGTTCTTGTATCTTCCTCTCCAATAGAGGGGGGCCCTATCCTATGGAGGTGGAGTGTGGGATGGTTGTTCAATTTGGATGGAGCTGCAAGATGGATGTTGCTTTTCAATCACCTTTTCTATTGGATTTAAGGTCTCTTCCAAAACCTGCTTGTAAAGGGTTCATGGTCCCTTCAAAATCTATCTTGGGTTCATGGTTCTTGGTTAATCATAGTTGTTTGGTGGCTGGTGAATTCAGGCAATTTCTTTATAGATGCTTTGGGGTTAAGTCCCATGTGATTTCTTGGTTGTAAAGGGTTTTTCAGTCCCTTCAAAGTTGTTTTCTTGCAGTCTTTTTTGTCTTGTATATCTTTTGGTTGACTATTGATGTTGGACTATTGATTGTCTATGTTGTTATCTTTTGTAGCTTTCTTTGTTTGTATGGAGTTTCTGGTCCCCTCAAAACCTATTTGTAATGGGTTTCTTGGTCCCAAGAAAACCTTTTTTTTTGCTACTTTCTAAAAGACATTTTAAATTTTAATGAACAAGGTTACAGATACCATATTTGGATACTTTCTATCTCACAAGACTCGACATGTCATCTACAAGAGGGAGAGCGTCACCCAGGTTCTTTACCTCCAACCATAGACTAGTAGTCCCTCACACACCTTCCTAACTAGAAGTGGCCCTACCCTTCAATGAAGAGTATAGTTAAGAACCCCCTAGTATTGCCATATGAACTCTAGTGTTGTATTCTACTAACCCAATATGACCATACAACTATGGATACCTTCCAACTAAGCGTGCAGATAAGCAGCTTTGGAGCACAGTAAACTGACAAGTGCAAACAAAGACTATCACACTCACTTTGGCCAACATATTTGAAATATATTCAACCACTACTTACAAGTGGAGTCATTTTTTCACCCACATCCACTTGACTTGGAGAACCTTATCTAACCTAAGGTTAAAAACAAACTGTAGACCAATTGGTTCTACCTTTCGATAGATTTACATTTAAAAGAGTTTTTGCACTAAGGTGGACATTGTGACTAGATTGGTAAAACAGATCTTGGACAATGAATTCCCTTGTTACGTTTCTATAACATCTACCTAGGTCTAGGCTACTACTTCTAATTCAAGTCCTAACACAAACCATAATGTTAACCTTCTCACCTATTCTTAGGCTTCTTTGGTAAATATGGATGACACCATGCCATCATCATGACACACAAATGGTCACATAGAAGGTATTGACATTACACCAACAAGCACTGAAATATTAATATTGAAACCAAATAGAGGATTAATTCCTCTTAAGTTTCAAACTCCCAATAAAGTTATAAGGTTTGGGTTCACAAACATATCATAAGAAATAATGGGGTACACAATATGTAATATCGTCAAGATTCAAGGAACTTAATATCATGCTCAACCCTGAACTTTCATTAAATAAACAACATAATAAACTATTTAATCTTATTTGACTCTTTTAGGGAAATACTTAATTAGTATGGCCATTTCTCTAGCATTTGAACTATGTTCTCCTATATGAATTCTAAATAATAAACTATATAAAAGATTACATAAATGTATTCTTTCACTCTTATTTTCAAAATTTATAATAAATTTCTAATATAAAGTTTCCTATGTTAGACTATACATATTCTCAATATCTAAGACATTCAAATAAACCATTTTCTAAAACATACACAACAAACTCTAGCATGAACTTAACTGTGAGTTCCTAACTTCACGATATTAACATAATAGTATCTTTTTAGCAAACATTATTTCTTGCTCTTTGAAAAATAACAACTTGTTTAAAATAGAGAAAAGCATGCTTGTTAATCTAACTCTTCATTGTGAATAACTTCTTGAATCCTCTAACTTTGCAAATGCAAGTTGCCTTCCTCCTTCAATCCAACAATTGTTTGGAAGAGGAAATGTTTCCTATTCTCTGCTATTATTCCCCTCTCTAAAACTGGTAATTCTAAACTCTAAATTCTTAAAAATTATAATACTTAGATTACTACACTTATTTCTCAATGCCCAACAATGACCAAATTAATGAAAAACTATTGGCTTATATAAGAAAAGCCCACTCTTGAAAAAATAAATACATTCCAGTATTGTTTTGAGTGGCACCTTATCTATATTGGAGTAACCACATTTTAGTTTGCAAATTACCTCTTTAAGAGGCTTGAATCATTTCCAAAGTTACCACGGTTCATAACTATTTTCAAACATTTAAAAATGCAATTACAAAGCTTTTAAGACTCATCTTTATGTGCCACTATGCGATATCCTTTCTACACACATTAGGTGCATTAATCCATCCAACTCCTTGGATAGGGGAGTCTTATAATTTATTTATTTATTTAGGACATTTAATTTTTTTTCACTCTAGAAAATTTGGAATGACAATCTTTTTAAATAATACAAGATTTGTCTTACATTTCAAAGTGTTATTGGGTCAACAATTGTTGTAATTAACCATTTTATAATTTCTTTGTCATAGCTCATTTATCCATGTTCCCTCAAATTATTTATCCACACAATGCACCATTAAAAGTTCAAAAAATCACAACTTAACATAATTATTATATCATTATTTTAGATGTTTTTCCATTATTTTTTATTACAAAATAAATTGTTATTACAACACTTCAAAGGAGGAACTCAAAATTTCAAAAAATTTATCTTAATACTCATAGGATGGAGTTCAAATTATATATGGTGTAGTATATGATAAAACAAATCCCCAAATTCCCCTTCATTTTGTATATTGTTGTACAAAATAAATATACTTAAATTAGTAGACTCACTTTAATTATAGTAAAATAAAATTGAAATATGTAATTTATAAGGTGCCAAAATAAGGATAATAGCCCATTATTTGAATATTATTTTTTATTTAATGACATGATATCAAATGGGAAATCAATGGGGAAAAATATTAGAAGAATCTCACATGAAGGAAGCTACATAAAAATCCTAGACCTAGTTTTTTTTGGGGGCAATGATATTTACTTAATATAATAATTTTTAATTGTTATAAAATATTTAGTGGATTTTGATAGTTGATAGTTTTATTATTATTTTGATTAGAATGTAATTTAAAGCTAGTAATCCCATTTTAGTGTGCAATGAGTATATTGAAGAGGTCTTAAAGGTGAATTATCACTTGTCCAAGTAATTAAATGACATGCTACCTTGAGTATAGCTTCCCATGGACATGTGTTATCACATGAAATGACCAATATAAAGTCAATCTCTTTTCTCTTTATCTCTCTTTCCCTTTATATCTCTTATCTATATTTCTCTCTCTATTCATGTCTATCAATCTCCCCTCTCTCTCCCTTTATCTCTCCATCTCTATTTCTCTTTATCTCTCTTTGTCTCTACCTATCTCTAGGCTCTCCCTCTCTCCCTTCTCTCCCCCCTCTCTCTCTATCTATGCCTCCCTCTCTTTCTCTCTCCATATCTCTCCTATCTCTACCTCTATCTCTTTGTCTCCCTCTCTACCTCTGTATATCTCTTTATCTCCCTCTCTACCTTTATATATCTCTTTATCTCTCCCTCTTCTACCTCTCTCCCTCGCCTTTCTATCCCTCTCTCTTACACACACTATCTTTATCCAGCCCCGCCCCTTTCTCTCACCCTCCATCCTCTCTCTCTCTCTCTCTCTCTTTAAATATCTCTAAATCTATTTGTCTCCCCCTAGGAATGTGCACCAAGATGGGGCACAAGAAAGTGGCCAAATGCCAAAAAAGACAAAAAAATGTTTGTGTTACAAATAAATTTAAATAACACACTTGTGTTATGACTTGGAATTTCCAAGTCATAATATGAGCGTATTATTTGAATAAAAAACACACTCATGTTTTTAGCATTAAAAACATGATCATTTTTTAGAATTAAAAACATGATCACGTTTTTAGAACTCAAAATATGTATGCATTTTGGATTGTACTTAGTCTTGGATGGTTCATTTGCCCCATTTTGATGTGATTTTTTCCTCCATTCTCATTTCTCAACTTGCTCATCATTAGGTTTACACATTATAAATCGAATCTTAGTAAAATTACCTTCATAATTTTACATGTCTTCTAAGCTCTCTAACTATATATATATATTTTTAATTTGAACTACATTAACATTATTTTAAATTTTTTTCACTAATGTTTCCATAGTTGTCAGAGACACATGTATTGACTTTTTTAACAACATTTGACCTACTTGTCCAAATTATACACACACACACACACATATATTACACATTGTAAAATAATATGTTTTCTATTATTTTGGTGCAAGTTATGTGACACACATGCTCGGTGATGCGATTTTCAAGATGCATCCACTTTGAAAAATCATAAAAAATACTGAATAAAAAATTAACAAAAAAACATACAACTTCTAGTACTCACTCTTAGCTATATTTCTACCAATGGGTTTTTGAAAATACTAAATGCAACTAAAAATTGAGAGGCACACACCAGACACTATTCTATATTTTGCTAAGAAAATAGGAATACTTTTGAGTGCATGGAGCATTTGATCTTCTTAATCTTATCTATTTTAAAAAAACTTTAGTATTTTAGAAACTAGATTCAAAGAACTACAATTCTTGTTCTTTTGGTATCTTCAAATTTTGAGTCATGAATCTCAAATTACTCCTCCAAGTTCCAGGTTTAGTTGATTTCAAAAGAGAGCACACACATTTGACCCCCTTTTTGTGCACCATCTTGGTGCTCTTACTCCCCTCTATCTCTCCATTCCTCTTTATCTCTCTCTCTCTATGTCTTTACCTCTCTCTTCCATCCTTTCTCTCATTCTCTCTATCACCCCTCTCTCTTCCCTTCTTTCTATCATTCTCTCTATCACTCCTCTCTCTCCCTTCCTCTCTCTAGCTCTTTGTTTCTCTCTTTATTGATTTTATTCTTTCACTTTTTCTCCTCTCTATCTCACTTGGTCTTTGTCTCTCTCCTATTTCTCTCTATCCCTCTCTAACTCTCTGTCTCTTTCTATCTTCCTCTCTTTACTGATCCCCCTCTCTATTTTTCTCTCTTCCTCTATCACTCAATTGCTTGTTTTCACATTCTCTATTTTCCCTATTTGTCTTTGTCACATCTCTCTCTTTCCAATTCTCTATCCATCCATCTCTCTAGCTCTTTTTCCTTCCCTCTCTTTTTCTATATACACGTCTTCCCCCTCCTCTCTCTCTTATTGTATCTATCTTTCTCATTTCATCTCTCCCCTCCCCTTCCCCTGTCTTCTATATCTATCTTCTATATATGTCTCTTTTACTCTATCTCTCTTCCTTTCTCTCCTTCAATTCTCCTTTTTATTCTCAATTTCAAGATTCTAGTTACATATCCAATTCTAAAATTAAGGTTATAAATTTATATCATAATAGTTAAAGTTAACATTGCATTAATTTTTAAATAAATTGAATTCATTTTCATTTATATATCTCAATGTTTTAAATCTTAATTGATAAATTAATTTAAAATCTAATTAATGTCAACAACAGGTTGAGTGTACCTTCATTTTGACAACCATTTACAAGTCAAAATATTAATATTTAATTATAAACACAATATTTTAAAAATAAACACCACATAAAAACAAATATATGTCCTCATCACAATTATCATTTTTAAATAAATATATAAATAATATTTTTATTTAGAAACTAAATAATTAACTAAAAGTATAAAATAAAAAATAAAAAATAAAAAATTTATCAATGCATGTTTGAAAAAAATAAATAGAAGTTAACCCTTTAAAAATATATATATCAATAAATTTATTAAATAACAAAAAAAATTATTATATAAACAAAAATTTTAAATAATTAATTTTTAGATATTAACAAATATAAAAATTTGAACAAAACTAAAAAATTATATCATAAGAAAAAACACAATGTCTAAATATCTAAAATTACATTATATTTCCTTACACTAATCTGAAATGCCAATGTAAAATATAATTACATTCTTTTTAAATATAATTTCACTATGGCGTTTCAACTTCTACTAGGTATGGCGGGAATGAGTTTGTTACCCCAATTTTATCTCTGCCCAACGGTCGATTTCAAAATTTAACTCGTTTCCTCTCAGAGCCTATTCGGCATATAAAGAGGGAGCAGATGTGTGACGCTGTGAATATTGCCACGAAGAATTCAGATATAAATAAGAGGAAGAGGGCAAATTACAGGAGGGAATCTAGATTGAACATAAGAATGAGCACAGAGGAGGAAAACCTGAGGAAGATGAGATTGGAAGAGGAGGCAGCTTGGGAGGAATATTGGGAGAGGGAATGCGAGAGAAGGGAGAAGTACCTAGAGGAACGTTTTATGAAGATGTGCGAGGAACGCAGGAAAGAGGAGGAGGAGGAACTCAGGAACAAGCAGATGGCGGAACAGCTGAAGAGGATATTCATGTGTGATGAAACTGTATGGATCGAAATGAAAGAAAGATTTGCTCTGTGATTCAGTTGGTTGATTCCTAAAGACAAATACTAGGTAAACACCAATTATCCTTCTCGTTTTTTATTTTTATTCTTGTAAATAGCTTGCTCAAAGGGTGCAAATTATGCTCAGGATAAAGTTATTTTTATACACAAGTATTAAGCTGACTATGTAGATGTTATGAAATTTAAAAACATAATATGTGATAACAACAACAATAAAATAACCGTAGGAAACAAATTAGACAACAAAATGATATGAAATAGAGTACATATAGATTTATGTGGAAAACCTCTAATGTGGAGGAAAAAAAACCACGGGCAAGGATCAACAATTTTTATTATAGCAGAAAATCATTACATTAGAAGCTCTTTTCATCTTCTCACAATTCTTCTAATACAAAATAATACCATGCAAACAAGGGAGAGCTTTTGCATATTTATAAAAAAGAGGAAACTTCTGAATGAGAAGTTTCTAAACAATAAGGAAAAATCTAGAAGCATCTATTCGAAATTAGAAGTTTCTTAAATTTAGCCTTCACAACTAACATTCTCCCACTTGAAGCTAAATACAAGGCTCCTGGATAGCAAACTACAATTGTAGATGATCCTTTTTGCTATTGATCCTTGCCCAAGCCTACGCATCAAGTCATCTGCAGGCCTACCAAGCTCCTACATAACTCTTGCTTGGCTTTTGGCAGTATTTTTGTAAACATATCTGCAGGGTTCTTAGCTGTATGGATCTTTTCCAAGTGTAGCTTTCCTTCCTCCAACACTTGCCTAATCCAATGATACCTTAAGTCAATGTGTTTGGTTCGTGAGTGAAAAGCTGGATTTTTCGCCAAGTGAATGGCACTCTGACTATCACAATATAGCACATACTTGTCTTGTTTTATGCCCAACTCTCCAAGAAATCGTTGTATCCACAACATCTCTTTGCACGCTTCAGTTGCAGCTATGTATTTTTCCTCTGTTGTGGAGAGAGCTACTATTTTTTGTAGCTTAGATACCCAAGACACTGCTGCTCCTGCAAATGTATATAGATAACCAGTGGTGGAATTTCTAGTGTCCACATCTCTAGCCATATCTACATCTGTAAAACCTTCAAGCACCATATTAGTATGATCAAAACATAAACAATAATGACGAGTACCCTTAAGGTATCTTAACATCCATTTCACTGCTTGCCAGTGTTGTTTTCCTAGATTGGCAAGAAACCTGCTAACTACTCCCACTGAATGTGCAATGTCTGGTCGTGTGCATACCATGGCATACATTAAACTACCGACTGCTGAAGCATAAGGAATATTTTTCATTTCTTCCTTCTCCTTATCATTACAAGGGCATGAAGCAAAATTTAATTTGAAATGGGAAGCAAGAGGTGTACCAACTGGTTTGGCATACTGCATATTAAATCGGCCAAGCACCTTCTCAATATACTTTTCTTGTGACAGCCACAACTTTTTCTTCTTTCTATCACGAATGATCTTCATGCCCAATATTTGTTGTGCTGGACCCAAATCCTTCATTGCAAACTGGCTGCTCAAATCCTTCTTCAACCTGTTAATCATATTCTTATCCTGTCCCACAACTAACATATCATCCACATATAACAATAATATAATGTACTTTTCTTGGTCATATCTCTTGATGTAGACACAATGATCAGTCTCTAGTCTATTAAAACCATGCTCCAACATAAAAGAATCAAATTTCTTATACCATTGGCGAGGTGCTTGTTTCAACCCATAGAGGCTCTTCTTCAACCTGCAAACCAAGTTCTCTTTACCTTTTATTTTGAAGCCTTCTGGCTGCTCCATATAAATTTCCTCTTCCAATTCTCCATGAAGGAAGGTAGTCTTTACATCTAACTGTTCACATTCCAAATCTAGAGCAGCAACAAGACCAAGAATAACTCTAATGGATGACATTTTAACAACAGGTGAAAAAATTTCATTGAAGTCAATACCTTCTTTCTGAGCAAATCCCTTCATGACTAGCCTTGCTTTTTATCTCTTCTTCTGATCACCCTCATGTTTGATCTTGTACACCCATTTGTTTCGTAGAGCTTTTCTTTCTTTTGGAAGCTTTACCAACTCCCAAGTTCTATTTTCTTGCAAAGAATCCATTTCATCCTCCATTGCTTTCTGCCATTCTTTACTATGCTCATCTTGACAAGCTTCCTGAAAACAACTAGGTTCACCTTCATCAGTTAATAAAATATAATCTGAGAGAGGATATCTCTGTGAAACCTTTTGAGGCCTAGTAGATCTGTGAACTGGAATCTCTTGTAATGGCTCTTGCACTGTTTCTACTTCTTGTTGTTCCTCATTTCCATTATGTCGTAATGGCTGGTTATTATTTCCAGCGGTGGCTTCTTGTAATGGTGGCAGATTTTCTTGTTGTGCCTCTTGTTGTCCTATAATTTCAACAAATTTTTGCATCTCCACACTTTTGTCAGTATTTTTAAACATTTGTCCTTCATTAAAAATAACATCCCTACTTCTGATAATTCTTCTCTTTAGAGGATCCCACAACCGATAACCTAGCTCATTGTCAGCATATCCTAAGAAAATACATTTCAATGATTTTTCATCCAACTTGGACCTTTGTTCTTTAGGAATGTGCACATAAGCTTCACAACCGAAAACTTTCAAATGAGAATAATATAACTCCTTACCGGTCCACACCTTTTCGGGAATGCCTCCATCTAATGAAGTTGTGGGAGAGTGGTTTATTAAGTAACAAGCAGTTCGGACAGCCTCTGCCCAAAAATGTTTAGGCCTCTGCCCAAAAATGTTTAGGCAAACTAGAATTTGAAAGCATACTTCTCACCTTTTCCAGTATTGTTCGATTCATTCTCTCAGCTGTTCCATTTTGTTGTGGAGTGAGAGGAACTGTTTTTACATGCTTTATCCCATGTTTACTGCAATATTCTTCGAAGGCTTTGGAGCAATACTCCCCACCATTATCTGTTCTAATACATCTCAATAGTTTGTTAGTTTCCCTTTCAACAGCCATATGAAATTTCTGAAAAACATCTAAAACTTGATCCTTACTCTTAATAGGGAAAGCCCACACCTTTTTTGATGCATCATCAATAAAAGTTACAAAATAAGCAGCCCCACCTAGTGATTTTATATTAAATGGGCCACAAACATCAGAATGCACCAAATCTAATATTTTTGTATCCCTTTTCGAATTATTCCTTAAAAAGGACACTCTTTTCTGTCTACCCATAATACAATGTTCACAAAATTTAAATTCAGTACCTTTTATTCTAGGCAAAAGGTTTTGCTCAGCAAGTATTTTTAGGCCTCTTTTTGTCATGTGTCCAAGTCTTTTGTGCCATAAATCTATTGTAGGCTCCTCTGCAACAATAGCAATATCTGACTTTTGCAACTTTGACTTTAATGTATAAAGAGTGCCTGTTTTCTGCCCCTTTGCAACAACTAGCGAACCCTTTACGATTTTCCAACATCCCTTGCCAAATACTATATGGCAGCCTTCATCATCTAGCTTTCCAGCTGAAACTAGATTCATTCCAAGCTTTGGTACATGCCTGGCCTATTTAAGCAATAAACTACAACCATCTTCTATTTTTATTAAAACATCCCCCACTCCCTCAATATTACATAAATTATTATTACCCAAGCGAACCTTACCCAAATTACCAGATTTATAAGAAATAAAATTTTCTCTACTTGGGGTAGCATGGTAGGAGGCTCCAAAATCTAGAATCCAATCAATATCATGATTAGAAGCACAAAGGCATGCATCCTCATATGAAACCGTAATTAATACCTCACCATTTGATGCAACAGTCATAGTATCTTCATTTGCACTTGCTGGTTTTTGTTCCTTTTGCTCTCGCTTCCAAAATCGACATTCTCTTTTCATGTGTCCCAGTTTGCCGCAATGATAACAGGTAATTCTGCCTCTTCTTGATTTTGATCTTCCTCTTGACTTCAAACGCCCTTGTCAGTTCTGATCAAATTTTCTACCACGATCAGCTAGGGCTAAGGCTTCTCCTCCCTGGTTCTCTGTCATTGATTTACGCCGCAGCTCCTCATTCATTAAACTACTACTGACATCATCAAACTTTAGAGTTCCTCCAGGTGCCAAAGTGCTAATAGCTACGATCAAATTCTCCCAACTGTCTGGCATTGAACACATTAATAAGATGGCTCTAATCTCATCATCCAAAGTGATTTTAACAGAGGCAAGCTGACTAGTAATTATGTTGAACTCATTTAAATGTTTTGCTACTGAAGCACCCTCCTTCATCTTGAGATTGTATAATTTTTTCATTAGTAAAACTTTATTTGATGTTGTGTTCTTCTCATATAGATCATGAAGCTTTTTCCATAGTTTTGTTGTTATCTTCTCTCCGACAACATTAAAATACACATTTTTAGCCAAATATTGGTGGATGGTTGCAACCGCCTTTATCCAACTTTTTCCAATCTTCATCTGTCATCGTTGTGGGTTTCTTTGATATTCCTTCAATTGGCAAATATTGATCCTTCATAATCAATATATCCTCCATTTGGGATTTCCATAGGACAAAATTAGCCCCGTTTAACTTCTCCATGTCACTCGTTGTGACCTCCATGCTGCTCAAAGAAAGAGAAAAAAAAACTACACACCAAATCTTCCATCAACTTTACTCTAATACTAGTTGTTATGAAATTTAAAACAGAGTATGTGATAACAGCAACAATAAAATAACCACAGGAAACAAATTAGATAGAAAAATGATATGAAACAGAGTACACAGAGATTTATGTGGAAAACCTCCAATGTGGAGGAAAAACCATGGGCAAGGATCAACTGTTTTTATAATAGCAGAAAATCATTACATCAGAAGCTCTATTCATCTTCTCACAATTCTTCCAATACAAAATAATACCATGCAAAACAAGGGAGAGCTTTTGCATATTTATAAAACGGGAAGATAACTACCGAATGAGAAGTTTCTAAAAACAATTCTAGAAACATTTGTTCGAAATTAGAAGTTTCTTAAATTTAGCCTTCACAACACACAAGAGACATTTGCCGTGTAAGAAACACACCTATAGAAATTTCCTGTAGAAGCACCATAGTTTTGCATGAGACATCCAAATTCTCATGTTGTCATAAACCTAGTAGAACACTACATGGTGAATTAGTAAAATGAAAAACTTCAATTTCTGCATAATAGTTTCCACGTGTATATTGTTTTTATCTCATTTAACCATATTTCTTTTGAAAAATATTTTATTTTATAACAAGGACTAAGAATCAATGAATTTAAGTATAGCTTGGCCTTAATAGATTATCCTTCAGGTGTAACTTGCAAGCGTCTAGTTGGGGGTTGAGTGAGTATGATTTGGTTGTAGTTGTAATTCGCCACCACTAATGTATTTCCCAAAATATGGAGAGACCAAAAATATTTCTGACATTCATGGCAACAAAGGAAATCATATGCAATATCAAGCATTGTCAAGGGTTGATTATGGTTTTCTATGGTGAATCATGATGGATTCTAGGTTGGGGAGATGCAACTAGCCATCAAGCCAAGCCTAATGACTTGTTTCCTAAGTGATTCCATCATCCATTGTCACTCCTTTCAGCCTAAGGAAAGTACAAGCATTAT
>VDFB02201356.1:0-43750 GCA_007258455.2 Sequoia sempervirens | reverse complement strand
GTCATATGTTTGGCAAAGAACCCAACCTTTCATGCAAGGATGAAGCATACTAATGTTCAATACATTTTGTTCGAGATATGGTAGAAGATGGGAGGATGATGTTGAAAAAAGCTGACAATTTTAAGAATGTTGTAGATGCACTGACAAAACCGGGTGTTGATAGTCCCTTTGCTCTTGCAAGTTGTTCGACAAGTGTGAGAATGTTGGGAAAGGTGCTCAACCTTGTTCCTAATGTTAAGATTACAAAAAATGTGATTTTCAGATATAAAATGGAAAAACTCGATTTTTGAGCTACAAAATTGGTTTTTGGCCAAAATAAATATTCTTGATTGTTCAACACCACCTAAAGGAGTGCTTGTTGCATAGATCTCTTTGAGTACTTCAATATTTTTTTAAAAGGGGGCCCAATCTGCCCATCAAACCAAAAGTTATGGCCTGCAGAAGTTTGCATAGGAAATGTAAAACGTTGGACACATAAAAGCGTTGTAAATGGGAGTTACACCTATTGACCAACTTACGATATGTGGTATGACACATCATAAGGAATCTGTGATTTGGGATAATTTAGGTGATACTTTTGGGTGGTTTTAGTTCATGGATTTTTAATTACCATTTGATGGTTTTGGGTTTTGTATCTCCTATATATTAGGTGCTTGAGATAGAGATTTTGTGTAGAGTTTATAAATACTATTAAGTTGTAAAAATTCCTCCAGATCTCTAGTTGGTGATACTCATATGAAAGCTTGCTTTGGAAGTGTATTGTAATTATGGTATACTAAATAATATATTGAGCTGTTTTGGAATGTGAGTTTTTCTCCCGAAAGGGTTTCCCCACATACATGTGTTATGATATATATTGTTTATTTTATGTTTAAATGTGTGTCTGCTTTCTATAATTGCTAAAAGATTGAAATTTACACAACACTCTCCTCATAACATTAGTATAGGAAGCATTCTTGTGTACCTTGCTTCCTTTCAAATCTTCCACACGGTAGGTGCTCATTTCTGTACAGGATTAATGGGTACAGTTTGGCTGGTCCCAAGTAAGACGAGGACTCAACGGCTTCTGCAATCCGGCTTCCAACAAGCTCTCTTGATGATCACTTTGTATATGTCCTGATATTTTAAATGTAATATATTTTTCCTTTCTAACAATCAAGAGAGGTTCAAGAGGTGGGTGGGATAACTGACTTCCTAAAGTGCTTGAGATGTTGGAAATATTGTCATTGATGTCAAAACATGAAATGAAAAGATCATTAAAGAATAAGATGAAGAAACTCAGATCATCATGTTCAGATAGATATAAGATGTTTCAGATTGTTCAGCTTGTTTTTTTTTAAGATCAGACTTATTGATCTTCAGTTTGCTCAAAGATCTTTTCAACAATTGTGCAGGTCGAAATTGAAATAGATAAAAGCCCAGATCACAATTGATCAAAGAATGAACTAAATCTTCAGATCGAAATTAAATAAAATCTACAGATTGAAATGTTCAGAAATACGTAAAGACTCTCACGTATTGATCAAAGAATGAACTAAACCTACTGATCGAAATTAAATAAAATCTACAGATTGAAATCTTCAGAAATACGTGAAGACTCTCTTGACTTTGTTAAGCACGATTAAGACAAAGAATAATAATTACAAGTGCGGCTATATTAAGAGATCAAATTGGTTTAGTTAAAAAGGACGCTACAATATAACTGCTGTTAACCAAAAGGAAAATCTCTAAAGAAAAGGGTGTGATTAAAAGAAACACGTCAGATTCGTCTATCAAAAGATACGTCTATCAAATTGGTGCGATTCAAGAAAATAATGAAAAGACAAATCTCTATTAAAAGAAGAAGGGTGCGATTAAAGAAACACATTAGATCAAGAGACACGTCTCTCCAAAATGACGCGATTCAAGAAAAATACGATTGGTATTCTGAAGAAGCACGTCTTCTTGTTATACCTCAGAATTCTTAAAAACTAAAAGGACCGGTTGACGAAGAACAACGATTTGTTTTTGAGTTGTTATAAAATTTGTTTCTAAAGGGTACGAACTGTTCAATAGTTTAAAGGACGCATTGCTCCAATCAAAGGTTACAAACATTGAAAGATATATATATATATGTTTATTTCAGAATTGAAAGAGAGTGGTTGTAGAGAATAAGCAGTTCAGTCAAGAGTTCCATCTTCTTGTGTGAGTCTAGGGTGATATTTTTCATCACATAAAGCAGATTGGAGGATAGGGACAGTGCAGATCTGATTGAAGGCAGTCATCTTACTTCCATCAAGTCAAGGTTTGGTGCCTTGCATTAGGGGTTGGTGCTCCTTGTAGGCAGGTGTCTACTAAATTATGGAGAGGTCTAGGTGTTCCTTGTGGAAGTTATTCTACTAAATCATCTCATTGTAAATTTGTAGGTTGGTGCCTACTTGAAAAAGAAATTACTTCAATAAAATTGTGTCAACTTGTGGAAATTGGTTCATATCAAAAAGTTGATTGTAATAAAGATTGAAAAGTTTTAAAAATAAAAGTTTGAGATTGATTTACTGATTCACCCCCCCCTCTCAGTAAATCTTTTGTGCTCTTCAATTGGTATCAGAGCAAGGTCCTTCTTTATAGCTTAATCGCTTGAAGGAGATCCTTAAGAGCACTTATGGCAAATCAAAGCAACATGGTGAAAGCACCCATCTTTGATGGGACTAATTATGCATTCTGGAATATCAAGATGGAAGCATACTTGAATGCACTTGGGTTTGATGTATGGCAATCTGTTGTAGATGGGTATTCACCTCCAGCTACCCCTCCAACGGATCAAGCAGGAAAGAAGAGAAGTGAAGACAATGCAAAAGCTAAGCATGCTCTTCTTTGCAGCCTAACAGATTCTGAATTTGCAAAAGTCATGAGGTGCAAATCAGCCAAAGAGATTTGGGACAAGCTTCAAAATATCTATGAAGGAGATGCAAAAGTTAAGAAAGCAAAGTTGCAAACTCATAGAAGAAAGTTGGAAACTCTCAAAATGGAGGATGATGAAGACATTGCTTCATACTTTCTTCGTGTTGATGAATTAGTGAATATCATGAGGGGACTTGGTGAAGAAATCAAGGATGAATTCATTATTGACAAAATTCTAAGATCTCTTTCTACAAAATTTGAGGCCAAAGTTGCAGCATTGGAAGAACTAACAAATCTAGACCAGCTGAAGAAGGATGAATTACATGGTATTCTTGCAGCCTATGAGATGAGGATTGAAGGTAAATCACCACAAAAGGAAGTCTCATTCAAAGCAACCAAAAAGGGCAAGAACAAGCATGAAGAAAAGGATGAAAAATCAAGTGATGAAGCTGAATCTTACTTCATGGGAAAACTTAAGAAAGGAAAAGGAAAATACAAAGGAAAATTTCCTTTTAAATGCTTCAATTGTGGAAAAGTTGGACATTATGCTTCAAAATGTCCTCAAAATGAAAGCAGTTCTAGTGAAGAAGAAAAGGAAATCAGCAATAAGAAAAAGGGAAAGAAGAATTTCAACTCAAAGAAGAAATTTCAAAAACATAAAAAGAGTTTTTATTCAAAGAAAGATAGCAGTTCCTCTGAAGAACAAAGTGAAGATAGCTCAAGCATCGAGGAAGATGAAATATTGTTTATGGCTGAATGTGAAGAACAAAAAATTGAACAAGAATGTGAAGAAAAAGAAGAACTAGATCAAGATGAAGGAGAGGAAGTAGATCTTGAGGAAGAATTGCACTATGCTTACAAGAAAAATGAAGACTTGAAGAAGAAGGCTGCCAAGTACAAGTTGAAGATCAAAGAAATGACAAATGACTTAGAGAATTCAAGCAAAACCATTGAAGATTTGAGAGCTCAAATCATGGAAGCTGAAAGAAATGAAGATGAATTGAAAAACAAACTCAACACAAAGGAGATGAAATGTGACAAGTTGGAGCAAGAGATAGCAATGCTAAAGTTGGAATTGGAGAAAGCAAAGGATCAACACTCAAAGATTGGTGAAGAATCCAACAAGTTGATTGAGCTAATGAAGGCTCAAGATCTTCTTCAAAGCAAAATGGGAAGCTGTTTTGAAGAACAATCCAAGAAGGTCACTAACTCCAAAGAAGATTTCAAGACTTTCTCAAAGCAAGGAGAAGAAGATTGGATAAGTGCTGATTCTAAAAGAAGATTGAATAGTAGGCACTTCTATGCATTTAATGGCTATTGTTTTGTATGTAACAAATTTGGGCACAAAGCCTTAAATTGTAAAAATAAAGTGAAAAATAATTCTAGCTACCTTAGGAGAGATTATAATCCTTTCACACCTTTAATGGACTATAATGGTCTATGCTACAAATGTAATAATCTTGGGCACAATGCTCAAGCTTGTAGGTCAGTTTTTAATAACTCTCCAAAACAAAACAAGATGGTAGATAAGTCTATTAAAAGGAAAGAAATACCTATCAAAGTATGGAGGAAAAAGGAGAAATCAATGTTCATCCAAACTGCCTTACATGCTGAAAGTAAGAAGGATAGATGGTACATTGATAGTGGGTGCTCAAAGCACATGACAGGTGACAAGAGCAAATTCATCTCTCTTGAACCTACTGATGAAGGGACAGTAAGATTTGGAGATAATACAAGAAAACAAATAAAAGGAAAAGGTACACTTAGTCTAGATAATGGAAGAACAAAAACAGAAAATGTTTTGTATGTTAAGGGCCTAAAAGAAAATCTTCTAAGTGATAGTCAACTTTGTGATCAAGGACATAGTATCACATTTCTTTCTAATACATGTGATATTAAGAAAGATGGAAAGCTGGTTGCTCAAGCTGAAAGGAAACAAAATTTGTATGTCCTAAAAGAGATAAGTTGTGAAAGTTGCAATTTAGTACAAGAGGATGAGAGTTGGTTGTGGCACAAAAGGCTAGGCCATCTAAACTTTGATAATATTGTCAAAGTTAGCAAATCAAATGCTGTGAGAGATATGCCAAGGATAACAAAACCTTCTAATATCATTTGTAGAGAGTGTCAGCTTGGAAAGCAAACAAAGTCAAGCTTTAAGTCTAAGGAGCATACTTCATCAAAACCATTAGAACTCATACATACAGATCTTTGTGGGCCAACAAAATCCAAAAGCATGAATGGAGAAAGATACTTTATGTTGCTGATTGATGACTTCTCAAGGATGACTTGGGTTGCATTCTTGAAAGAAAAATCTGAAGCTTTTGACAAATTCAAAGCTTTCAAGGAGTTGGTTGAAAATGAGGCAAATTGCAAGATAAAATGCCTTAGATCAGACCGAGGAGGAGAATTCACATCAAAAGAATTTGAAAATTTCTGCATAGAACATGGAATTAAAAGGCAATTTTCTGCAGCAAGAACCCCTCAACAAAATGGGGTTGTAGAAAGAAGAAATAGGACAGTTCAAGAAATGGCAAGGGCAATGCTAAATGAAAACAAGATAGCAGATTCCTTTTGGAAAGAAGCAATTCATACAGCAGTTTACATTCTGAATCGTGCACAAATAAGAGTGAACAATGAGAAGACACCTTATGAACTTTGGAAAGGAAGACCAGCAACTGTCAAGTACTTCAAGATTTTTGGAAGCACTTGCTACATTAGAAGAGATGAAGAAGATTTGAGCAAATTTGATACAAGAGCAGATGAGGGAATCTTTCTTGGCTACTCATCAAAAAGTAAGGCATATAGATGCTACAACAAAAGAACTCACAAAATTGTTGAAAGTGCTAATGTAAGAATTGATGAAGGAAAGCAATTCAAAGAAGTTGGACAAAGTGATCACCATGTTCAAACTATGAATGAAGAAGACAAAGATGATGAGGACTCCCAAGAGGAAGAAAAAGAGGAAGAGGCAAAAGAAGGAGAATCTTCACAAAAGACTCCCATGAAGACACCAAAGACACCTTCCAAGTTTGTTCAAAAGAACCATCCTGAAGATTTGATTCTTCAAGATAGATGTAGATCTACAAGGAGAATGGTGAATTACAATGAAGATTGTCATGCAGCTTTTCTATCTCAAGTTGAGCCTGAAACTTTTGAAGAAGCAAGCAAAGACAAAAGTTGGATTGATGCAATGAATGAAGAATTGGATCAAATAGAGAAAAATGAAACTTGGGAAATTGTTCCAAGACCAAAAGATAAGAATGTAATTGGCACAAAATGGGTTTTTAGAAACAAATTAAATGAAGATGGTAAAGTCACAAGGAACAAAGCAAGGTTAGTGTGCAAAGGCTATGCACAAGTTGAAGGAGTAGACTTTGAGGAAACCTTCGCACCAGTTGCAAGGATTGAAGCAATTAGAATGTTTTTATCCTATGCAAGTCACAAAAAGTTTAAGGTTTATCAAATGGACGTCAAATCTGCTTTTCTTAATGGAGATTTAGAAGAGGAAGTTTATATTGAACAACCTGAAGGCTTCCTACTATCAGAAGACATGGATTATGTGTGCAAGTTAAAGAAAGCTCTCTATGGGCTTAAACAAGCTCCTAGAGCTTGGTATTCTAGACTTGACAAATATCTCAAAGAGCAAGGTTTCAAAAGGGGAGATGTAGACAGCAATCTATACATCAAAGAAGAGGATGGACACTTATTAATTGTGGTGGTATATGTAGATGACATCATTTTTGGCGGAGACAAGGATAGAATGTGCAAAGAATTTTCATCATGCATGCAAAAAGAGTTTGAGATGTCAATGTTGGGAGAATTATCCTTCTTTCTTGGGCTGCAAATTTCACAATTAAGCAAAGGTATTTTCATCTCCCAAACTAAATATGTGAAAGAAATGTTAAAAAGATTTAGGATGGAAGATTGCAATCCTGTTAGTACTCCTATGGTTACAGGTTGCAAGCTAAGTAAAGATGATGAATCCCAAGATGTGAATCAAACACTTTATAGATCAATGATTGGAAGTTTGTTGTATCTAACTTCTACAAGACCAGACATAATGCAAGCTGTTGGAGTTGTGGCAAGATTTCAAGCAGCACCAAAAGAGACACATGTTCATGCAGTAAAGCGTATATTCAAATATTTGAAAGGTACAATGGAATATGGTCTATGGTACCCTAGTAGCAATGATTTCACTCTTGAAGCATTCACAGATGCTGATTGGGCAGGCAATGTGGATGACAAAAAAAGTACAAGTGGAGGAGCCTTTTTTCTTGGAGGAAATCTAGTATCTTGGATAAGCAAAAAACAAGAATCAGTCTCTCTATCTACAGCTGAAGCTGAATATATTGCAGCAGCAGCATGTTGCACTTAACTTTTATGGATGAGGCAAACTTTAAAAGATATCAAAATAGAGTATGATCATCTTTGCACTATCTATTGCGATAATACTAGTGCAATCAATATCTCCAAGAATCCAGTGATGCACTCAAGAACCAAGCACATACCTATTAAGTATCACTTCTTAAGAGAACAAGTAGGAGAAGGACAAGTGTGTTTAGAATACATAACTACAAAAGAGCAAACTGCTGATATATTTACTAAACCACTTCCAAGAGATACATTTGAATATCTAAGGGACAAATTGAGAGTTGTTCCATATCCATCAAATTAATTGATGGATGCATGTATTCAGGGGGAGCTACACACAAAATCTTGTAGCTTCATGGAGCTGAAATATTGTTAGAAGACTCCTTGCCATTGATGTCAAAGGGGGAGAAATTGGACACAGGGGGAGCAAATAAGGGATCAGGGTTGCCATTTGTTGGAAATGCCGTAATGACAAAGGGAAGTGTTGGAAATAGTTGTCATTGATGTCAAAACATGAAATGAAAAGATCATTAAAGAATAAGATGAAGAAACTTCAGTTACATCATGGATAGATATAAGATGTTCCAGTTATTCCGACTTTATTTTTAAGATGAGACTTATTGATCTTAGTTTGCTCAAGATCTTTTCAACAATTGTAATGCCCGTTCGGGGAGTAAGAATAGATAAAAGCCAGGATCACAATTGATCCAAAGGAATGAACTAAATCTTGGTCGAGAAATTAAATAAAATCTCAGTTGAAATGTTAGAAATACGTAAAGTCCATTATTGATGAGAATGAACTAAACCCTCATTCGAAATTAAGCAAAAATCACGAGTTAGAATCTTGAGGAAATGCATTGAGAGACTCTCTTGACTTTGTTAAGCACGATTAAGACAAAGAATAATAATAATTACAAGTGTGGCTATATTAAGAGATCAAATTGGTTTTAGTTAAAAGAACCTTCTACAATACAAGCTGTTAACCAAAGAGAAAATCTCTAAAGAAAAGGGTGTGATTAAAAGAAACCGCACGTCGGTCGATCTATCAAAGATCTACGTCTATCAAATTAAGTGCGATTCAAGAAAATAATGAAAAAGACAAATCTCACATTAAAGAAGAAGGGTGCAATTAAAGAAACACATCGAGATCAAAGAGACACGTCTCTCAAAATGGCCATGATTCAAGAAAAATACGATTGGTGATACGAGAAACCGCGTCTTCTTATTCTCTATCGAGAATTCTTAAAAACTAAAAGGACCGGTTGACGAAGAACAACGATTTGTTTTTGAGTTGTTATAAAATTTGTTTCTAAAGGGTACGAACTGTTCAATAGTTTAAAGGACGCATTGCTCCAATCAAAGGTTACAAACATTGAAAGATATATATATATATATATATATATATATATGTTTATTTCAGAATTGAAAGAGAGTGGTTGTAGAGAATAAGCAGTTCAGTCAAGAGTTCCATCTTCTTGTGTGAGTCTAGGGTGATATTTTTCATCACATAAAGCAGATTGGAGGATAGGGACAGTGCAGATCTGATTGAAGGCAGTCATCTTACTTCCATCAAGTCAAGGTTTGGTGCCTTGCATTAGGGGTTGGTGCTCCTTGTAGGCAGGTGTCTACTAAATTCTGGAGAGGTCTAGGTGTTCCTTGTGGAAGTTATTCTACTAAATCATCTCATTGTAAATTTGTAGGTTGGTGCCTACTTGAAAAAGAAATTACTTCAATAAAATTGTGTCAACTTGTGGAAATTGGTTCATATCAAAAAGTTGATTGTAATAAAGATTGAAAAGTTTTAAAAATAAAAGTTTGAGATTGATTTACTGATTCACCCCCCCCCCCTCTCAGTAAATCTTTTGTGCTCTTCCACGAGAAAACATCATCCATTAAGGAATACAAGTCTTCATAAAATCGTAAACATAGGTCAGAGTTGCAATCCAAGTGTCTATATCTAAATGGCTATGATCCTAAAACAAAGCACAAACAACCTAAAATACAAGAAGCTTCTAAAGGGTTGGGTCTAAAAAAATTCCTTTATTAAATCAAAATGCAAGTAACATTTATAATTTTCAAGGCCACACAAAACAAACAAGTCTGTAGAAAGGGGAAAAAATTAAACTTTTCTCAAATAGAAATTCCTAGTTACTCGAAAAAAATTGTATATTATGTACCAAACATATCATCTCAATTCATGTGATTATTTATTGGGAAATTGTGTAGTTTCAAGCAATGCATGCTAAGTAGAGCATTCATGGCCATGAGAGATGGGTCCTTGGAAACCACTACTCATGAAATATGGGTCAATGAAGATTGACTCAGAACTACACAATTAAATCCCAATAAATCATTATAGAATCAGTTACATGAAAATCATCTTGGTCCCAGTATTTGACATCTTGCAAACTTAAATTTCAGTTTTGAAAATAAAAGTTAAGAAAGTTTGAGTAGAACACAACATTACTAGCTCAAACAATAATTGTTTTTGTATATTATGTACCAAACAAATCATCTCAATTTATGTGATGACTTATTGGGAATTAATAGTGTAGTTTCAACAATTGCATGTTCAGTGGAGATCGACCATTCATGGTCATGAGAGATGGATTCTTGGAAACCACTACTTGTGAAATATGGATCAAAGAAGTTTGACGCAAAACTACACAATTAAATCCCAATAAATCATAACAGAATTTGATATACTGTGGAAACATCACAAAAATCATTTTGATTTCAATAGTTGACATCTTGCACGCATAGATTTCAATTTGAATAAAAAGTAAGTAATGAACATTTGAGTGAAATACAACATGATTACCTCAAAGCATAATCCATTATCATTGCAAGCATAAACAGCACTACTTGATGTAAATAAGAATGAGCCTTCCCCATTCCATTGCAATGTGGCTGCCCTGCAAATGAATTCCAGGCTTTTGATCACTTAAATTCATTGCATTGAACTTGGAAGTTGTTTCTGTTTCTATGCAATCAAAGACTACTTGTTACCTTCCACAACAAAAACATTCTAGTAAAACCTTCCATGCATATCAACCAACCATGAAAATTCTTTATGAAGACCTTGCATTGTGCTTGAACTTTGTTTCTTATATCTTCTTAATAAAATACAGTAGTCTAATTATCTTTCACATTTTACTGATTGAAGCAATATTAGTAAACATAAGGACAGATTTTTTCCATACACATCCAGACTTATTACTAGGGATATCAATGCTTAGTTACTTGCCACTAATTATAACAGCTAGAGATACTTTCATCTCATTTCTAGTTATAGTTATAGGCTTAGCACCTAGCATAACATGCTAAGCCAAACATCAGCAACTAATTGAACATGGTGATGACGCTTTAATTAGCATCTATAGTCCCAATGTAAGCAGGATCCAGTTTGTAGTTAGGCCTTTCAAATCTAACTTGAAAGTTTCCATATGTAAACATTTTGTTAGCTTTTTTATAATTAGTTGAATAAATGTGAATTGAGTCCTTTCACATATTAAATTTATCCTGGACATACCAAAAGCCTCAAGAAGAGTTGAAACAGACACATTTAAAAGTAAATGAACATAATCTGATTTGCATCCCTTCGGCTTCATCTATTAAATTTGGCCCGGATGTACCAAAAGACTAAAGAAAAGTTGAAACAAAAACATTTAAAATTAAATGAACATAATCTGATTTGCATCCCTTCATCTATTAAATTTAGCCTGGATGTACCAAAAGACTTGAGAAAAGTTGATACAGACACATTTAAAAGTAAATGAAATAATCTGCTAAGTGCTAAATCATGTTTACTCAATAATAAATGAGTAGGTGAGTAATCTCCTTAGACTTTAGTTCAAGCTATGCTTGAGGCATAATTTGCACCAAGTTACGAAATTATTTTTATGTACAACCCATTACCATCTACTCTATAAGGAAAATTCTCATGTCAAGTAGAAGTTCAACATGTCAATCATATTGAATTGAAATTAGTCAGATGCAACACATATTCTAGGGAACCAGGACTGCACATCCAACAGGATAATTGGATGACAGCAGCAGAATGGCTAGACGGATTTGTATTTAGACCACCTTGGTAACTTGTCTGCAACTGTTCGATCTTTTTATGATCTTCTTTCCAATGTTCTATTTGTGCCTAATGGCTAGGCTGATTTTATATAGTTAAAATCCTTAAAAAAATAAAAGATAGTGTAGTAATCTTGAAAAGATATGCGCATGATCCAAAAGCCTTTTGTTTACAAAAACTAAATGTATAAGTTTTGTTTGCAAGTAGCTGGATTTAGAGGTTTTACTAGTTGTTGTCATTCTCATAATGAATGTTGATAAATGTCTAAAAGCAAACCCAATACTATAGTTTAGCCCATAGAAACAAGAAACACAAAAAAATCATGATTAACTGCAAAAATCAGAAATTGCCGACTTTTTCCCCCCATTAAATCCCATTTTTTAGCCAAATCGTTGATTTGAGATTTTCAACAGGTTTTTGATGTGTAAACACGTTAAAATTGAGCATAAATCTCTTGATTTACCCATGCAATTTATACACTTTTCAGCCTGCAACAGGCAAGGATTTGAACTGCTAGGGCAGCATAGCTAGGGCTTTGGGAAATTTTGCGGGTAGAGTTTTAAACTTTTAGGAGAATGGCACTGCCATAGTCTTTTCTGATTCGACTGCATAGATTTGGATCAAATCAATATTGATCTATATTTTATTATTTAGTCTTTTCTTCCTCGCATCTATCGTGGAAGAAAGCATGCATAAGGAAAACACTGAAAAATTGTTGAACTCATTTTCATTGACAAGTTTTGCCTTGCGACAACTTGGCAAGTTGTAGAGTGGAAAGATAAGAGCAGACTTGGCATGGCACACTTTAAAGTCCAAGAGAAATCAGCAGTTAATGCTAAACAATGTAGACACACATTTATCGAACATAATCTTTGCTTGATTACTTTTGTGTATCAATACAAACAAGGGCCTTAGTGGATGATGATGATGACCATTAACTTAAAAATCAGGGAAAAAATAAATTAATTAATTTAATAATTAAAATTTAAAGTTTAAAAAATTGCTTGAAGCATTTTTGAGATTGAAGTTTAGATATCAAGATTCTAATGTTCTATAATATTTTAGTTACTTTTAAAAATAAAAAACTTACAACCTTTCAATGCTTGTTTGGTTTATGACATGACCATCTAGGATTTACAAAAAGTTATGAGAATGGTGTGTGCCATGAAGGTCTATGTGGTTTTGAAGGTGTTAATTTGGGCTTTGTAGCAGGGGCTCCACCCCTCAACTCCACCCTGTGTCGCAGCAAAGAACATACTAGGGGCACTGCCCCTCAACCCCATTGGGGCATTGCCCCAACCTCCCATCAAACTAAGATTCTAACCAAGTAATAGACCAATGATGAATCATGATCACAAAAACTACAAAATGCATAATCTTCTATTGCAAATCTTTACATCTTCACAATCAAAGCCACAATCAAGAATTATCTTGTTTCATACATTGGACAACTTGTTTAGTATGCAAGGACTGCCATAGACAAAAATGGCATGCTACAATCATTATACTGCTGAATATGAGTTAAGTAATAGTTGGCAAGCAATGCCATTTACTGATTTTTGAGATTAATGGGCTAAACTGTCAATTATATTTGCTCTCTATGTCTTTATGCTATGTAAATGCCTTTAAATTTCGAAAACAAGTTTTTGCCCCTTTATCTACATGTTTTACCTTTTTTTAAAATTCAATTTTTTCCCATTGTTTTCAAAAGATCTTACTTTTGGTTTCCCGACATTTTCCCCATAATATTTTTGCTGCTATGGTTTAGCCAATACCCCTAACTCTGCTGGTTATGCAACAAATCCAATGAATGACATCTCGGCATCAAAATTTAGCAAATTAAAGACCCACATGCAAAATACCTTTTGAGAGTCATTTCCAAACAAGAAGTCGTAAATAATGTGCAATAAACCTAAGAATATACTGGTTAATGATATAAACAATTAAGTGTGCTATCAAGAAAAATCTAAGAAGCCTAAGATACAATAATTGAGATTTGGACCCTGAGATAAGTGGTGTAAAAACTTAAGAAGCGTAAAAACTTAAGAACACAATCTCGTTTTAAGATATTACATTATATTTAAGTTCAAAACAACATATTATCCATCACTATCTTGTATTATGGTTTCCGTTTCATTAAGATAAGGTCTCCATTACAACTAGAAGGTTTTGATATTTTGGTTGTGAAGGTTTAGTTCTGTATAAAAAGTGCAATATGAAAAACTTATAGTCTATAAAGGATAACAACGCAGTATGGCACCTTTTTTACATTTCAAAAAACATGTTCACATGACTATGAGCAGGAGAATCATAATACGATTTCAAAAGCATAGACAAGTTATTACTTTGTTAGATTGTATTGAAGAGTCATGTTAAAAAAGCAGTATGATGTATCAATATCCAAACCTGACATCATCTGGATAATCACCACTTCCAGACGGTGGAGCACAGAAAATAACAAAAGGAAACCGCTCAGATGTTTGTGAACCCTTCAAACATGGTTCGATGCCAAGATTTTGCAACTCTTGGTGGTGATCGGTTGACCTTGTTTGCCCAACAACTCTGCAAGATGGATTTTCCTGCCCTGAGGCCATGTCAGACCCTCCAAGACAGCTATAATTCAAAGAAATTTGGGTGAAATATATTACTTTGTAGCTCATGGACTTGAATAAAATCTCAAACTAATTAAAAAACTTTAAAAAAAATATATAGAAAAAATTATTTCACCACAGAGGAAAGACAATGGACAATTGACAACACCCTCAAGTTCTAAGCAGAAAACTTCACATAAAAGCACTTGAACTAGAAATATTGGAGTCCTATAAGCACAAAACATGAAACAATAGTTGTATTGTGAAACTATCAGAATCATCATGGGTTTAAAATTATCAATATTTTATATGAAAATTATAAACCCTGATAGAGAATAAGAGTCTAATTGAATGTTTAAATTTCCTAATTAAAAACCTATTATTTTTTCAGTACACTTATTTGTTATCCCAGAAAGAAACACAACTCTTGTCAATTATCACCAATCAGATACATCATTAGATGCATACTAGTCGCATTTGGTGCGTTTGTGCATGTACATGTGTGGGTGGGTGTGGGTGTGTGCATGTGAGCGTGCAGATTATTTTTTAACATTTGGAACACAACACTTATCTATAAGTACAGAGTCAAGACATTCCATGCATAAAAATAAAACAAGATTTTTTTATTAATTTTTTATTTTATCTCAATATTAAAAAATTCTTAATTTTAGTGAGATTCAATTCATGTGCATTTTTAAGCCACCTCAAGACAACATCATGAGTAGTCATTTCCTTTAATGACATTTTTCTACAATTTTTTATTTTATCTCAATATTGGGATTCGATCCACATGTGCATTTTTAAGTCACCTCAAGACAACCTCATGAGTAGTCATTTACTTTAATGACATTTTTCTTCATGTATGTTGGTAATAATTACAAGGCAAAGGGACCCACATCGCACACAAACAAAGCATGTAATGCCTTATAAATCACCTTAGTATGACAGTTCTCAACAAGTAGTATAAACCCAATCATGTGTTTTGCATTAAGTATTGAAAGTTTTCATGAGCATTTTTAATTAACTTTTAATTTTCTTAGGATTTGACCCATTAATTAACAAGCAATCTCTATAGCAGTCATTCACTCAAATAACATTTCTCCTCATGCATGTTAGTAATAATTACAAACAGAACATAAGCACTTGTAAGCATTTATTCGTTGGGAGAAGAATGGTGAATATAATCCATTGCTTTAAGTTGTACACCCTGTTTCCCCATCAGCAAGCTTTTGAAGCATGCAATGCCTTATAAGTCACCCTAGTCTTACAATTCTCACCAATGTGAAATAAACCCAAGTACAATCCAATCATGTATTTTGTCTTAAGAATTAAAGGCTTTCCTGGGCATTTTTATAATCAATAAAAACAACATACATTGTCTCCACATACCATTGGTCTTTGAATCAATGCGTAAATAAGCACAAGAAAAATAATAATAAAAAATCCAATCTACATCCATCACCCTTGCCAACAATGATCAGATACTAATGGGCGGTTCAGATGAGGTAAGCTATGTCATGTCCCTTTTGGGGATTTTTGGGAGTTCTGCAAATATTAGAAGTTCTTGAACAAATTTGAAATTAAATATCTATCCCCTTTTGATCACCAAGATCCCTTAATGGGTGAGGTGAGAGCATATAGTGGATAAATTATTAATTTCTTTTTTATGTATGTAGTGAAGAGCACACAGAAAATACAGAGAGGGAGGGCGAATCAATATTTTAAAATTTTAACACTTAAAATCATTAGAACCAGCAATCAAAACAGTAAGAGCAAACATTAGACAAGAACACTGATATCACGTGGAAAACCCTTTCGGGTAAAATACCACAGAAAACCAATTGCTTTTATTAACTTCAAATGGGCACCAACCCAGGAGACTACAATCTCCAGATTACAAAAGTGAGCACCAACTCACTAGAAGCACCAACTCCAGCGTGAGCACCAACTCACTGAGATTATTCACAACTCTATATTGCTGCAATCTTGATTACAAACACTGCCTTTACATGAACTGAGAGGCTCATACTTTGCATAAATTCTATCCAAGCTCAGAAAACTTTTTCATTCAAAAACTCAACTTCAGCATGATGAGGCTACACGACTCCAATAATAATTCACAAGCTCCTGCAAAGTCAACGCCAGGAGGTAGAAACAGCTACACATCCTCCTTAGGATCGACTTTTCTCAGATTGACAGCCAACACAGAGTCAAACCACACTGCTTACTCCATGCATTGATATCCATATATTTGTCTAAAACTCCAAATTACATCACCCGCAATCATGCTGATAAAACACATCTCCAATACAAAATCGAATAATGATGAATGCAATAAACTGTTTCGATTATCAGGATGGCAAAAGATGAATCACTAGCAGTCAATAACACACTTCACAACACCTCCACATTCTTTCCACTATTCAATTTCATCTCGACTCCATATCAGACGAACATGACTCGCAATACAAGGCTTTGCACAGCACAACTCACAGAATCAAAAACATTATTGATATTCGCATTTGCAACTCTGGAGTAATATATGTTCATTTAAAATGCCACGATGGGCCTACATATAGCGCTAGCATATTTTTGATAACCACGTCCTCCAAATGAACCGACTAACAATGCAGACGTTACAAGGAAGAATAGCTGAAGGTTGACTAGACAGACATAGCCCTTAATTCTGAGCATATACGCAGCCGCACTTAAAAGGTATAGATGCATTCCATTTTTTAAGTCTCCACAAAAGCACGAAATAACTATTGCCACCCTACTTCACAAGGCCCGTGCCACAGAAGAACAAAAATAAAGGCATTTTTCACGACTACCACATGTATAAGAATTCGTTGATGATTTGAGAATAAATCATCCAATTTTTAGATACACAAGCCACCCCACATTCTGACATCTGTAGCAAATTGCACAGAAATAAAAGAAATGGGCGTACACGTCAAGAATGAATAAACTCGACACCCAAAGATGAATAAATTCGACGTTACCATAAGCTGCTCCATACACCGATAATCCAAATGAGTTGAGCTGCCAAGATATAAGTAGCAAGCCGTTACAAGGGAAATGGCCCGACCACTTGACAAATCAAAGCTGACTTGGCAATGGTTGATAGAATGAGCCATCTCCACAAACAATATTGCGGACCTTTGTTGACTTTATTGAAACTGCTGACTCAGCATTTCATACCATAGCTCGGTAAACAGTAGTCTCCACAATAGCAGTGATAAGCTAAGGGCCTAAACTTGGCTTCTAATAATAAAAGACGGCCCCCTTGTCTTATCCGAACAGACTTAACTAGTGAAGTTGTGAGCAAGAGATCATCACATGGAACAAACCTTACAATTGTAACCAAATCTCAAAACATTCAAAAACCATGTACCTTTGACATCAATGACAAAATATTCAACATGCAGTTCAATCGCAGTTATATATGTTAGCCCATACTGAATATTTTAGAATGATGCTCTTAACCCTTACTGCAGAAGTGTTCTTTACAACATATGGAATACGAAATAGAACACACAATATCACAACATGGAATATATGTTATCAATATTAATGCTGTGATGCACACACTATCACACCATAGCAATAACAAGGAAATGCTACAGCTAATGGAAATGACACTAATGACAGCGATACATCCACCTAACACACCTTGAAATTATCACAAATAATCTCCAGCAATCTAGATGTCACAATACTCTTAAGGATGTGGCTGCACAATATCTATATAGGATTATCAATCAGCCTTCAGAAGAATCATGAAACAGCAATCTCAGAAGCTATGGCTTGCATGACACTGCTTCTCTAAAAAATCTAACAACTACATCTAAAATTAAGGATGATACTGTGATTTAATAACCAGAGATCCAAATCCCTTTATACCTGCACCTATCATAATTAATAAGACTGCATACAATGTTTGAGACATAATAAAATAGATTCGGCATTCCACACAAATCACCCTTAACAAAGTGGTCTACAAGAAATTATCGTTATTAGAATATGCCAATACAATACCAATTTAAAATTGGACTTGTTCAAGTGGCCTCACAAACATTTCTTATTTGAATGTCCAACACAAATTCTATCAAAAACCAACTCACAGATGCAAAATCTGCCAACTTGGAATTTCTACAAACTTTCAACACATGAGTGATCTCTGAGTGAAATTACGTCAATCGCAAGGATTTTGGTCCTTGGATTGCTTGTTAAGCACAAGGCTTAAACAATATGAAGAAAATGGTTCATAATCCACATGCCTTCCTTTGATCCTTTGCCTTGCTTATATAGACACATTGGCTCCTCTCTTTTCCATCCAAAAGATGCCTTTTCAATTTTTCATTTAGTCTTTTCATATTCTTCGTTAAAATAAATAATAACTCCTCACTTTTAATATTAAAATATCTCTAGGAGTTATAAAAGTCACTTTTGTATTCTAAAAATAACATTTAAGTTCTCCCCTTTATGTACATTAAGGATTTAACTTAAGACATTATTATTAGATTATTTTCTAGCTTTTGCTTTTAGCCCATGAGAAATAATTGAGGAATGAGCTTGATTTTTAGGTCCCTTGCTTGGCATGTCCAAAAGAGGGCGTGATAGTCTCAGTAGGAAAGCACTGAACAATTGAATTATGGATAATCAAAGACACAGAATCCATAAGGACAGCTGCAAATATGATGAGGGCTGCCCTAGGGTGTGATATGCAAACTTGCTAGGTCTAACAGAACTGAAATAGAGGACAATCCAAGCCTTGATATAAAGGATTCTCATGGGGATTTTCTCAAATTGTTGGTGCTTCCAATTAAGTTTCTATTACTCCCATCTCCTCTACTCAACATCCTCAAGTGTCTTCCTTGTAGGAACCTTTGCAAATGCCAATTTACCTTCATATTCAAACCAAACCTTTGAAGCTCAGAATCAAGAACAAATTTTATTGAAGTATTATTGTAATATTTAATGGTCATCTTAGCTTTTAGTTATTCGGTAGTTTACTTTCAATAAACTTAGTTTGCTTCAGTTAGTTTTTAGTAACTTTCTATTTCTGCTTTAGTTCTCTTTAGTTCACGATTGTTTCTTTTTAGAAATGTCGTCTTGTAATTCTTTATATAAGGAGTATTCCTCTCCTTTGTTTAATAACGACTATCGAATATCAATTATCATTTCATGGTGTCAGAGCTTAGGCTCAAATTTTTTGGCGAATTTTTTTAGCAATAAAAGTTTGTGTTTTCCTAAGAAATTTTCTTGGATGTTTTTGCTTGATTTTTTTTTTTTTAAATCGAAAGTTAATTGTTTACCTGGAAAAAATTTCGGAAGTTTTTTGCTCGATTTTTTGTTAACAAAATCGTGGGTTTTTGAGCCTCTGTTTGTTTGAAGATTTTTTAAAATCGTAGGAGATGTGCCAACTAATTACCTTGGGTTTTGTGCCATCTGATCACCAATTTTTTACCTCATTTTTTGCTTTTGGAAAACGGGAGGAATGGCATCTTTGACCAACGTCATGTCAAAAAGTACCCAGAGGTTCAATGGTAAAAACTACAACACATGGAAGCAACGGATGCTTACCATCTTTGAGTACCGGTGTCTAGATTCACTTGTTCTAGGTACAAAAGTTCATCCCATAGGTGCGAGGAAGGATCAGGACAAGTATGATGGTAGTAATCGAGAGGCGGTTATACTTCTCAAGTTGTCTGTCACCGATGAGATGTTACCAGAAATACCATCTAGTAAGTCTACTACAAAGATTTGGAAACATTTGAAGGATCTTCATGAGACCTCAAACAAGGGCAAGGCATTCTTTCTGAAGAATATGCTATTTTCCATTATGATGGATGACAAAGTTTCTTTGCAAGATCACCTAACGAAGATCAAAGACATTCGTGATCAACTAGAGGCCATTGGTCGCAAGATGAGAGAGGAGGATATGGTGGTGATCATGCTAAAAAGCTTGCCACGATCCTACAAGCACTTCATCGAAACTCTCAACATTACATCCACCAATGTTGACTTGAAGGTTGATGAGTTGTGCAACAAGCTCTTGTAGCAGGATAGGTGGAAGAAGCCATTATTCCAACTTGCTGGCCTGTTTTGCCATATTTCATTTTCAGCCAAATTACTCAAAACCTTCTCCACTTCATTTCAGCCTTGAGAATCTTTCTTCCTTGTAGATGAAGTTTAATTTGTATCCTAAAAGACTCTTGAACAACCCTTGGTCACATTCACTTCTTCAAAACCTCCTCCTTTCAAATTTCAATAAAAACCAATTTAGTATATGATTTTCTAACTACCACATTGGTGGACTCTCTTTATAAATCCTTGCAAAAACCACCCTTGTATACTTTAAATGATTGCCACAAATGTTTTCTCCTGACAGTATTCCGAAGCCCCACTTGTATAAGTTATGAAATTTTTCTCCATAGCTCATAATTTAGTCAATTGAACATGAAGTAAAAGATGAGACCAAGATCGTTCACTTGCTTACCAAGGTATATGAGGTTAGTGATATGGGCTTTTGGTTCATCAAAATGGAGAATGACCTAAATAACTATAAAAGAGAGATAGCAGAGACCCATTGATGCTATCAGGCTTAATTGTTGCAGCCACCTCTTTGGGTACCTTCACGTATTTATTATGGTCACAAAATGAGCAAAGTACTATCACTCAAAATCCTACATCATTAAGAATTCTCAGGGACTCAAGTATTCTTGAGAACTTGAGATTGGAACTCTTTGAGGTAAGCATTTTGATTCCAAAGATGTTAGGAGAAATAAGCATTCAAGAAGTCCTTCAAATCTATGTCATTGGGTTCGCCACGAACCTAGACAAACTTGGACCAATTCAGATTGGGTTTTGATCCTAGTCTACGTCAGGTTCAGCCAAGGTCAAGGCCCCAACCAGGCCATTTGACCCTAGTATATTTGAGACATACCCAAGCCAATCAGCCAAGCAGGCCCCACACCCTAGATGAACCTAGGGGGACCTTGGCTGAACACATAGGGATCTAACACAAAAGTGTATTTAGAAAAAAAAAACTAACCTACCCTAAACCCTAAATCCAAGAGGTACAATTTTTCTTGAGTAATTGAATTCTATTTATACTTTTGATTTTACCAATCAATCCTAAATCCAAGTAATTGATATGAATTATCAACCATCATTCTCAATTTTGTATTTAATTTTCTATATTTTGTGCACATTATGGTAAATATGTGTGTGAACACACACATAGTACCTACACGTGAACACACATACACACATATATAATAACGCCAAACACAAGTGTACCAAATCCAAGAAAAAGAATAACCAAATGATCAAACCTGACATGGTTGTTCATGCCACAGAAGAACTACTTGAAGGTGGAATTTGCAAAGTGAATAGAATTTAAAGGCAAACACAAGAATGCAATTCTTCTCTTGAGCCAGAATGTAAGAATACCAAATGTCGTCTTTGATATTCATGTTAATGCAACAAATCTTCTAGGAGAACAATCACTTAAGATGGTCCAACATTATTAATGAATCTCTTTTTAATATCCAGCAAGTCAAGGTCATTGAGGCCAAATCATCTTGCATGACATATGGCTTTTGCATTTCACCACTATAAAGTCTACCTATGGCATCAATAAGTTATTGAATAGGAATGGGCTACTCTATAGGTGTTATCTTAGGTTTGACAAAGATAGCTTCAACACTGACTTTGGGCCCAACAATGGGTTAGTATTCCAAGTCAACTCCAACCTAATGGGAACTTAGCTTTCAACCTATTCTTTGAAGAAAGTATCAACAATGGATCTGTAATCCAAATCATCTTTGAGCTAGATGGGGAATTGGATTTCTACCTATCCACCTGAAGCATGAGAACAATCAAGGTTTTGGCTAGTTGGCTCATTCAATATGAGTCATAATGCCTTTAGATTCTTTAGGAAACACCATCATGATTAAGATTGGATGCTTCTCCTATAGCAAAAAAGTGATAGCTATGATTGAAGGCCTTTGGATGATTAAGAATACCAATGACAGTCATCATGATAAGCAAAGAATGGAGCATTATGGATCATTTTTCCCTAGCTATGAAGGCCTAACCATGAGATACAAATTCAAAAAATGCGGACCAAGGCCTCCAACATTAATTGTTAGACTAATGATGAGACTTTGGCCAACTCATTTGATTGATTTGAGACCTTAAAGGACTTTTGTTACTCTAATTTGCCAAACATCACATCTCATTCCATTCCAAATAGATCCCCAAGATCAAGTTCATGGGACAATGTGGTAGGAGCCAAACATCTTTTTTCTTTCCATTCCAAAGAAATTCCCAATGTCAAGTTCGTCGAACAATGTGATGGGAATCATGTAATGTCTTGATCAAAATAATTATGCAAAATTTTGAAATGGTAAAAAACTTCTTACATTAACATAAAGAAAAGTTTACATTTTATAGAGTGCATAAAGCACTGTAGATATTAAATATATCTACCTACTAAAAGTTACTGTAGAAACAGTAACAACAAAAAAGACTAAACATAACATTGACCATTAAATAATATAAGAATAATATATTCTAACACCCTCCCTTAATGGTCAATCCGTCAACAACACCAAGTTGCCCCCTGAATTTTACAAATTTATCGGGGCTCAGAGACTTGGTGAGAATGTCTGCAGTCTGATCCGCCGTCGGAACATACTGCAGCTGAACTGATCCGTCTTCTACCAGCTGGCGAATGTAGTGACAATGAAGCTCAACATGCTTGGTTCGTTCATGGAAGACTGGATTTTTGGCCAGTTTGAGCACCCCTTGGTTATCAGTGTACAAGGGAGAAGGTCCTGCTTGTGACATGTGCATGTCAGAAAGCATCCTACGAAGCCAAACTGCCTCACATGCTGCTTTAACAGTTCCTCGATATTCAGCTTCTGTCGAGGAAAGAGCCACTGCCTGTTGCTTCTTGCTGGTCCATGTAACAGCACCTGTACCCAAACTGAAGACATACCCAGAAGTAGATTTTCTGTCATCCACTGAACCTGCCCAATCTGAGTCTGTGTAACCAATCAGCATTGGATCATTGCATCTGCCATACAAAATGCCATAGTCGGAAGTGCCCTTAACATATCTCAGCACCCGCTTCGCTGCAATCCAATGATCAGCTTTAGGAGCTGTCATGAAGCGAGAGATGTAGCTCACTGCAAAACTGATGTCAGGTCTAGTGGCAGTGAGATAGATGAGACTACCCACTAGTTGCCTGAAGGTCGTTTCATCGACTGGAGGTGAATCAGAGTTGGCTGATAACTTTAGCCCCTTCTCCATGGGTGTGGAAGCAGGTTTGCAGTCCTGCATTCGGAATTTGTCAAGCAAACTTCTGGCATATTTTGACTGAGAGATGAAGATGCTACCATTGGTCTGCCAAACTTCAATACCCAAACAATAATGGAGAAGCCCCAGATCTGTCATGTCAAAAGCCTGACACAAAGCTTGTTTGATTGCCGCAATCAAATGTGTTGAACTACCAGTAATGATCAAATCGTCAACATAGACAACAAGAAATAGAATATCATCACCAGAGTGTTTGACATACAGATTACTGTCAGAAGGGCTGCGCTGAAAACCATGATCAACCAAGTACTGATCAATCTTGAAATACCATGCACGGGGAGCCTGTTTCAGTCCATAGAGCGCTTTCACGAGTCTACACACTTGATGTTCTTTGCCGGCAACCTTGAAACCAGGAGGCTGTGTCATGTAGACTTCTTCCTGCAAATCACCGTTGAGGAAGGCACTCTTGACGTCCATCTGATGAACTGTCCAACCAAATTGGGCTGCAATAGCGAGAAGAAGACGAATGGTGCTCATCTTGGCAGTAGGAGCAAAAGTCTCCTCGTAGTCAATGCCCTCCCGCTGTGTGAATCCCCGAGCAACCAATCTGGCCTTGTACTTATCCAAAGTACCATCTGCATGATACTTGACCTTGTAAACCCATTTGCAACTGATAGGTTTCTTCCCAGGAGGAAGATCAGAAAGAACCCAGGTGTGATTCTTCAAGAGACTATGATATTCTGTCTGCATAGCCTGTTCCCACTCTGGAATTCTTTTAGCCTCTGAATACGTCTGAGGCTCGTAGACGCTGTGGATGTTGGCCATAAGAGCGAAGTTGACTGTGGACTGCTGCTTGCTCTTGCTACGAGTTGATCTACCCTCAATGAGTTCATCATCATGAAGATCGCCGATAGTCTTGACCCACCACTTAGGCCGACGAGTAGAAGTGCCAACATCTGAAACAGGAGTAACAGCATCTCTTGGGATTTCTGGAACAAGGTCATCTGGATGTGAATCCTGAGGAAAGTCAAGTGGTGCGAGATCAGGACCAGTAGACCCCTCATCTTCAGAGTCAGAATGCTCTGAAGCCCTCCCATCATGGGAACCAAGAGGGAGACGAACACCCTCATCAGGAACCTTCGTAGGTTGATCCGCAGGACTTGTTGTAGGAACAAAGGGACCAGTAGTCTCATCAATCACAACATCACGGCTGAATATGAGACGACCTGTCTCCACATCAACCAACCTGTAGGCTTTGTGATTGTCGCTGTAGCCAGTAAACATAAGTGTCTGGCTCTTGGAGTCCAACTTGGCACGTTTGGCATCTGGAATCCATACATGAGCGGTTGAACCGAAGACTTTCAAATGGCCCACCTTAGGCTTGCGTCCTGACCAGGCTTCTTCTGGAGTCATCTTCTTAACGGCCTGTGTAGGTGACCGATTCAGGAGGTAGACTGCAGTGTAGACTGCTTCAGCCCAGTATTTCTTAGGTACATTTCTGTACTCGAGCATAGAACGAGCCATTTCAGTAATGGTGCGATTCCTGCGTTCGACGACACCATTCTGCTGAGGGGTGTAGGGTGTGGTAAGTTGGCGCTTAATGCCGTGTGCAGCACAAAAAGAAGAGAAGTCAGCTGAACAAAACTCCCCCCCATTATCTGACCTTAGAGTAACAATGTGAGAACCGGATTCCTTCTCAACTAAGGCCTTATACTGCTGAAATGTACTGAACACATCTGACTTTTGTTTCAGAAAATACACCCACATTTTCCTACTGAAATCATCAACAAACAATAAAAAATACCTGGACCCAGTAACAGAAGGAGTGTTCATCGGTCCACATACATCAGCGTGAACCAGTTGAAGTACCTTGGAGGCTCGCCAAGAATCACCATCCGAGAACGGTGTCCGATGCTGCTTGCCAGCTTGACAAGCTCCACAAACTCCATGATTTGTAGTTTGGATCTCAGGTAGACCAGCAACAAGACCCTCCCGAGATAACTGAGAGAGGTAGTGGACATTCAAGTGCCCATAACACTGATGCCAAAGTTTGCTGATGGTTGTACTTCGGGCTGCGAGAGCGTGCTCTTGAGAATCACCAGAATCAGCAAGTCTGTACAGACCGTGATCCTCAAGTCCCATAGCAATTGTAGTATGAGTATCCCGGTCAACGATGCTGCAGGTGGACGAGCTGAAAACAACATCCAATTGGGGAGAATGCCGCATGATCTGACTGACGGAGAGGAGATTATGTTCCATGCCTGGAACATAGTAGACATCGAGAAAGAGTAAATTTCTTTCTCCTGAGTAAATCTGGACAGTGCCCTTACCAGCAACTATGTACTCTTCACCTCCTCCGAAAATGACAGAATCTGAGAAGGGTTCGAACTTTGTGAACCAATCCCGACGATGAGTAAAATGCCGCGAAGCCCCGGAATCGATATACCAGGCAGAAGAATGTACCGGATCTGCAGTTCTCTTGGCCATAAATGCATAGAATGCAGACTCTTTCTGCTCAGTGTGCTCAGCGACATGTGCCTTTTGTTGAGATCCTCCCTGCTTCTTTTGTTCAGAAGCCATCCGAGTGCGACAATCAGCCTTAATGTGACCGTATTTGTGGCAATAATTGCACTGAACGTTCTTCTTCTTCTTGCTGTCCTGTGAAGAACCAGAGCCTTTCGGCTGAGAAGATTGAGGCTTCCCTTTGTTCTTAGCAGAAGATTTGGCTGAGAACGCCTGTTCTGTGGAGGACGAACTGGCACTGCTTCCAAACTGCTGTCTCCAACGATCCTGTTGTAGAAGCTTGTTACACAAGTCTGGAAACTTCAAGTCAACATTTGTTGAAGTAATATTGAGCGTCTCAATGAAATGCTCGTAAGATTTTGGCAAACTCTTAAGAGTAATGACAACCATGTCCTCTTCCTCCATCTTTCGTCCAATGGCTTCCAACTGGTCTCGAATCTCTTTGATCTTTGTCAGATGCTCTTGAAGAGTAGTGTGCTTCTCGTCCATCATTATTGAAAAAAGCATGTTCTTAAGAAAAAATGCACGACTTTTATCTGACGTTTCATGAAGATCCTTCAAAGTTGTCCATACCTCAGCAGCTGTTTTTCCTGACGGCACTTGTGGCAGTTGATCGTCAGTGACAGATAGCTTGATGAGCATGACGGCTTCTCGGTTGCGTTCATCCCATTTGTCCTGATCCTTTCCGGCTACAGTGGGTCGAGGTGAGTGCCCCAAGACGACTGATCGAGACAACGATATTCAAAGATCGTTAGCATACGCTGCTTCCAGGTGTTGTAATTCTTCCCGTTGAACTTCTGGCTGCTTTCGAGCATTATGTTCGTGAGAGATGCCATCACGTACCTCGCGGTCAAATTGGTGAAGGCAAGATAATGCAAAGAAAACAGAAATACAGAAACCCGAACACGGATTTTGAGGTTTTACTGAAAACCCAGAATAGATAAATAAAAACCCAGAAGGATGGAAGAATACCCAGAAAATTTTGACAACATGAATTTCGAGGCACGGAAAACGAGGTACCCAGAAAAATCTAGTTACAACCCAGTTGAGATCTCGCAGAACCCAGAAGGAATCGCGATCAGAAAAAAAATTCGAGTTCAAACTGAGGCACAAATTTCGATGCACAGAAAACGAGGTACCAGGAAAAATGGACGACGACCAGTTGAGATCTCGAAGAAGGAATCGCAACGAAAAATTTAAGCTAACGGAGGTCAAAACCCTGGAAACCGAACTTTGAGAAACCCTAGGCGCCATTAAAACCCGAGAAAAAATTGCAGAAAACAGCTCGAATCTGCACGAAAATTTGGCAAAAGAGATGCCAAACCCTAGGCGACTAAGTTGCAGGAAGGGGCGACCACGATTTTGCTAAAAAAACCACCCAAAATCAAGCAAAAACGCGAAAAAACGCGATTTTATAGAAAAACGCGATTTTCAGACCTGAAATCCCATAAAAAAGCAGATTTTTTTCGCCCAGAAACGCGTTTTTAGCACGCAGGAGAAATACCACGACTTGCAGCAAGAGGGTCGAATTTTCTGTGAGAAAATACTCACGAAAATTGCAGATCAAAGCCCTCGAAATTTCTGGTAAAAAAAAAGCGATTTGAAGCTCAGAAACCCTAGCACAGAAAAAATTCGAATTATGGCTGCAGATAGGCCCACGAATTTTTAGGGTTCTTTTTTTTTTTCTGCTCTGATACCATGAAATGGTAAAAAACTTCTTGTATTAACATAAAAAGAGGTTACAATTTATAGAGTGCATAAAACACTGTAGATATTAAATGTAACTACCTACTAAAAGTTACTGTAGAAACAGTAACAACAAAAAAGACTAAACATAACATTGACCATTAAATAATATAAGAATAATATATTCTAACAAATATCAAACCCTAGATGGGCGAAATTCCTCCTTGGCAAGTGCTTAGAGTTTGCTGCTCCAAATATGCTTCAAATATGCAAAATTGCCCTCCAAAGGTGGGTGCTCAAGTCTGCTCCAAGTGGTGCTCCAAATTAGGGCAAAACCCTAATGCAATCTGCTCACAAAATGTCACAATAATTCTGCTCCAAATCTGATCTTCAAATTTGATTATGCAATGATGCTCCAAACCTCTGTCTCCAATGAAGTGCAATTAGAACTCCGTCATGAGTTGTCCACAAAGTGAGCTAGGGTTTCATCCAACTCACCACATTCACAAGGGTTTTCGTCCTTGGAATGAAGCCCAACCAAAGTTGCAGCCAAAGAGAAGAATCTCCAAAATGAAATTAGATATTTATGGATGCCAAATGACCTGCACTTTACTTTCTTTTATAGCCTTCCACAAATATCTTTGATATGGCTGGTCTCCTTAAGCCAAATATTCTTATTTTATTTGCCTTTTTCCCTCCTTAGGGCTGACCTCAAGCAAGGTATGCTAGGTGCCCCAAAAACACAAATATTGTATTTTATTTTATTTTTCATTCCTTTCTCCAAGTAGGGCGAACCCCTTGTGGCATTAATATTTCATTTTTTGACCTCTCACTAGGTTGTCCACCTCAAGGGAAAATTATTTGGATTTATCTTATTTTTCTCCTTCAAATTTGGCCGACCACAATAAAGTAATCTTTTTTATTTTATTTATTATGTATTTATTTATTATTATATTATTTATATTTTAATATTATATAATATATATACAAGTGTTTAAAAACACTATTAAAATAGGGTGGATTTAGGGCAGGAAAAAGGGGACATTACAGTCCTCCCTTCCCAAAATTGCTTGCCCACAAGCAAATGCAAGCTTGGATACTGCAAAACATCCCCAAGTGGCAAGTTTCTCCAACTCGTATAGTACTCCATGATCACCCTGCTCCTCAACTTGTGGCTACTCCTCCCATAGTGAATATGAAGAATAGCATGCAAAGTGAGTTTCGGTGGATAGAAATGAAACAATACCGTCCATACACACTCAAACTCAAATCTGCTTCATCCCTCAACCTTTGAAATTTTGCTCCTTCATGTAATCTATCTGTGTAGCAACAAGTGATAGGTGATATCATAATCATGACCTCTGAAGCACAACCACCTGCACCAAACCTTTGGCTGCTCCACTCTGATACAAATATCACTCAACAAAAAATTGTGAAGCAACTCACCAAGATCCCTGTGAAGTATTGTATCAACCACCCCAATACTGGGATCCCAAGTCATTACACCATCACACCAACTGAAAATGAAGAGATAAGTGTCTCTCAGAATGTTTTCATCACCAACTATCCATCTAAATCTGAATTGTCCCCTGTGGACATGAAAAATGTCTATCATATGTGCATAATCAAACATGTATACCCACTCTAGGCTGCTGGTATAAATCAAAACAGCACTAGGAAAATTGGAAATTAGACCTATGATTATTCTAAAAATGCTTCTGTTGTCATAAGATGATAGGGTCTCATCATCATGCAACCTCTGAACATTGTAGTGACAATCCCATGCACACCAATCTATCCAAACAGCTGCAAACATCAATGTACAGTCTTAAAACTCCATGATCAGCAATATAGAACAGCCATCAATCATCAAGGAGTGAGCTGAAAACCAATAGATTGGGTCTGAAAATTTTCTGCTCTCATGCTCATTTCCATGTCTTGACTATAGTCCAGCTGAAACTCAACATCCCCATGAACATACAACTCCAAATCGGATACCTCCATGACATCTCCTTGAAATTTTCAAGCTGGGACAGCATTGTGTTCACTCAAAGGATCATATGATGATAGCATGGTGTCATAAGTAGGCTCATGGAGCTCTCCAAGAATGGTGAAACTCTTAACCAAATCTGAATCACAAATGTTCTTCTCTACATATGCATAATAATCATTATTTGCTGTTCCTTAAGGTATATGCACAACTTCTACCCTGTAATGTCCCCTTCTCGAGCCTGATCTTTCCAGTGACCGTTGGCCTATTCCGGAGACTCGTAGGCTAGTCGGAAGGTAAAATTAGGGTTTCCTATTTTGAAGGATGCTTTTGCTCGAGGTTGGTTGTTTCAATGGTGGATTCTTTTTGGGTTTTCAGAGAGCTTCGCAGTGGTATGTTTTTCTTGGCATTCTGAGCATCTTCAGGAATTTACTATTTTTAGTAAATTCTATTTCTGGCAGTGAGCCTGTTGGTCTTAGCACAGTTGACTTTCCTCTTTAGTCGTCTCTATTGGTTTATTCAGATTTTGGCTTCGGGATGCAGTTTTGGAGAGATAAGTTCATTTCACTTAAATAACATTATATTTTAATGTTATATTACCCCTTGGCCTAGTCTATTGACTTCATGTTGTTTTGAAAAGTGGTCTTTTGAGGGTGGCGCCTTCATTGAAGATTATTTTATAATTATTAAGGTCAAATTAAGCCTTAAGTGGGACGCCTTTATTTAAGTGATGAATTTAATTAAAAAGAAGTCAAATTGAAGCTTTGAAGAAAGGGACGCCATCTTTTGGGGATTAGGGTTTGACTCTGAAAAGAAGGTTAGGGTTTCGAGAAGGTCAACGGCAAATTATAAAAGGAAGCCTTTGGTTCTCATTTCAGCATCTTTGGTCTACACGAATGTTATGCTGCCAGTTTGGCTCTAGGATTGCTTCGAGGAATGTACGCCTCCTAGCTAGGCATTGCTTCTCGCTTGAAAGATAGCGACTAGTGGTGAGATAGTGTAGTTTGTGAGTCTTGCATTGGGTTTTGTGCATTGTAATCAGCTTGTGGCTTCTAGATCAGATTTATGCATATTAGAGAATTTCTAGATTTCATCATTTATTACAGCAGATTGTCTTTTTCATTCATAAGTCAGAAAATACAAAAAATATTCTTCTGGGTATTGTCTAGAATCAATTGTCTGTGAAGGGCGAACTAGTTCCTTGAGTTTCAGATTTTTTAGAACAGCCTTCAATTTTTAATGTCAAATCGCCCATCTTGCTGGGCCGTACCATCTGTACTTGCATTGGTTTTCGTGCATAAATAATATAAGGTCTTTTGTTGGGGTTTCAGTGTCCTATCTTGGTCGCCATCTTATTAGGATCATATTGCATTTCGTCTGGAGGAATTTGATTAAGTTTGGAGCAAGTTGTGAGTGAATTTGTGAGTTTCAGGGCTGCTGTTAGTGCACGTGGAAAAACAGGACTGTCATAAATCAGATTTCGAGGTTGGTCTGTTTAGTGCAATTTCAAATCTAAGCTTTATTATTCAGTAAAGGAAACTCATATATATTGTTACAGCTCTATTTATATGTTGATTCACATTGATAGCAAGATATTATCTTTCATATTGTAAGCTGGCAGTAGTACTGATAGTAGTGGTTATTCTTGCTTATCATAATTTGTAATGCTCAGCTTTCCGTTCAGTAATTGCAATTGTATTTCCTTTACCTCCGCCCTATGGTAGCTCCTTTCCCCACTCTGGGTTAGAAAGCACATTCTGGGTGTCAAGTACTTTCAGCATTTTAGCTCATTTCTCTTTCAAGCATTGTAATTTGTAACACTCCGCCATATGGTCGCCTCAACTCCATATTGGATTGGGTAGCACATACTTGGTGTTGAGTTCCCTTTCAGTTCTTGTAGTGTAGAAGATCCTCTAACCATATGCTCGCCATTATCGGCGCCATTCTTGGTTAGAGTTCCTTCCAGCTTGTTTCTGCATTCAGATCCTCTGACCAATGCTCACGCCTTGCCCTCATCGGGATCCTGGTGTACATTCTGGTTAGAGTTGCTTTAGCATCGTTTTGGTTTAGCTACTAACCTTAACGGGTGCATTGGTTTTAACTTGCAATTGAAAAAATTGAAAAAAAATTGGCTCGGAATATTTCAGTGGTATCAGAGCCAAGATCTTGCCATCCTGTGAACAATCTGCCTATGAGTGACAGAGAAAAGAGGTACATAGCAAGGGAAGACAAGAAAGTTGGAAAACAGTTCCAGCCCTATCAGGCTCCAGAAGGTCAGACAGCTTCAGAGGTCTTGAGGGCTCATTGGGAGTCTTCTCAGGAATTGGATATGGCAGAAGGTGAGAGATCAGTTGGGGGTAACGAGAAGTTTACCAACGACAGAGATGACAGTGGAAAGGGAAGAGAAAGATCGATAAGTCAGAAGGTGATTGGTCTTCATTTTCTACCATCATAAGGGGTTCATCCTATAGAGGTTCAACCATCATAGTTTCTTCCCTCGGAAGTATTAAAGATTGGTGAAAAAGCGTATTTCACTGCTGCCTCTCATGATCCATGTGACTGAATTGTTCCTTGATATTCTGTAGGTGTCGTTTTGCTTGAGCAGCCAACAACTTGGCTTCCCTAGCCCTCCTTAGCTACTCATCACACATGCTTTGAGTCCTCTTTACATCTTCTATGCTATGATGCACAAAATCAAATTGTTTGTGGCTTGGATCCACAACAGTTACCTCATGCTTAGCCATCAAATCTTGAGTACCAACAAGGTAGGGTTTCTTACCACTATCATCCTCATATGATTTGTGTATCACCTCACGATTATGTGGAGATAATGGACTGCTTTTCACAATCAGAAAATCAGAACTGTCATCGTACCTTTTTGTGGTGTGTTCATGGAACTCAAGTTCATCTTCCTTCATTGTTGGATGTTCATCATCAAGTGCTGGTCCAAGAGATGTATCTAGCTGAAAACTGAGTATATTACTTGTCATAACTTCGATTCTGTGGCTGCAAGTTGTACTTTCATTGACTTTCAACCCTTGCCATGCTGAATGTCTTTGATCCAATTTATCCAAGTCATTTTGCTCATTACATAACAAATTGCCTTCATATGTATTAACAATATCACCTTCAAGGTCACCCGACTCACAATTTGATACCTTGCAGCTACTATGTAGAGATGGTGAGACAATGCTATGCTCAAATAATGGATCATCAAAAGAATTCATACCTTCATGTGGCTGATCAGTCACTGCTGGCTTGGTAAACTTTATAACAACATACCCTTCAATCTTATTGTTGTCATGAAAACTCATGTGCCCCTCACTTGTGGATGTAGGAAGTGATTCTTCTTTGTCCATAACATCATTCTGCTGAAGTGGAATTGTGAGCATGGCTTCATCTTCTTTAGGGCTTCCACATGTATGACTAGGTGTCCAAGCTTCTAGGCAAGTGAAGCAACGTGGTTCTCTCCTCTTCTTAGGATCAACCATAGGCTGCAAATCACAAGGAAGCAACTCTTCTTTCTTTTCTTCCTTCTTTTCTTTTTTCTCAATGCTCTTTTGGATAACTTCTGATTTTCTTCTTCTCTTCTCAATTTTCTGATGTAGTTATATAGATCTCTCTTTCTTGGATTCCCATCTTTATGCATTCCCAAATAGGCATATAAAAGTTGACCCTCAAGGGAGGATTGTAATGTAGCACCAATGTGTATATCCTCTTTGACCCTCAAGGGATCACCTACATATGGAAAATTTGGAACTTGAAACAAAGAGTCCACATGCCCTATACTGCAAGTTGTATCTCTTATCCTATCACCTTTTTTTGCATGCTTTCCATGATGACAAGAATTTTGCAATGACATAGGAAGCAACAAATCTGAAACACCTTCATACCTTTGGCTGCGAACAAAATGCTCATTGGTCTTTTGCTGACATGCACAAACATTAGAAATCAACAAGGAATCTTCACCTTCAAATTGGCGATTGGGGACTTCTTGTTCTTGCTTCGTGATGTCTTGTAGCTTTGATTTTTCTTCCTGCTCCACGACTTCCTCCTCTTGTGAGTCTAGCTTTGATGTACCCCTCACTATTTCAAGTTCCCTCCTCTTGGGCTCTTCTTCTTTCAAGAATGATCATTTGGCTCCTCCACTTTGATCTCCTCCTTAGCAGTTTCTAAATCTTCCTCTTCTATCATATATCTAAGTGAGAGGTGTGTATCTAGTTTTTGTATCCAAGATTGTGCACTAACCTTCCTCGAGCCATCAAAAGTTGGGAGACTCTACTTGCTCACCCTATGCTACAGATCCCTGTTGGATTGTTGCACTGGTTGTCTCTGTCTTGATCCACTCCTTGCATTGTGAAACTGTATAAATGGGATTTGGTTTCTCAGATCCAGATCAAGTTGTGCATAGGCATCTATGCTTGAGTTAACATCACCTCAGCATGATTCAGCTCTTCTTCCTCATTTGTGGGTCCATTTTTGGGAAAGAATGATGGTTGTGTGGGCTTGGTAGCTCTGCTGCTCTGAATTTTAGGTCCATTTTGATTAGAGTGACTGCCTTTTGTACCCTTATTTTGTGCAGATATGAGAGTGTTATTCATATTATTCATGGTCTGCATCAACATGTTCATCATCTGCGTTGTTTGCTCTTGTTGTTTGGCCATTTGTTCTTGCGTTTGAGCAATTTGCTGCTGGACCCTCATGAAAGCATCCCATTGTTTACCCCTGTCAAACATCTTCTTACCTTTGCCCCCTATCTTAGATGATTCAACTTCAATTTTCTTCTTTTCCTCTCAAGAGCTTGCTGATCCCTTTGACTACATTGCATCGACGAAGAAAAATACCCTTAGGCTAGCAGGACAACTGCTCTGATACCATTGTAATATCCCAAATGGGATCTGCCCTAGTTCTGATTTCTGTTTTTTGTTTTTTGATTTCAAACAAAATATCACAGCGAACATACAAGTGCCCAAACATGAGAAATAAACATGCCAAATGATGCTACCAATTGATATTCGTATCAAACATGAAATCCACCATAAAAACACAAGATAGGGCATCCAAATGCAACACACAAATCTGATTTTAACACACAAATCTGATTTTCTGTAGATAACTTCTGCTGTTACAAACTGAATATTCTGGACTGAATTTACAATGAATTCATGGGCTCAAACATGCCAGACATATACCTAGATTTCTGCTCTGCAAATCAGATTTGAAACTATGATTATACATATGTAATGTCCCCTTCTCGAGCATGATCTTTCCAGTTGACCATTGGCCTATTCCGGAGACCCGTAGGCTATTCGGGAGGTGAAATTAGGGTTTCATGTTTTGAAGGAAGCTCTTGCTTGAGGTTGGTTGATTCAATGGTAGATACTTTCTGAGTTTTCAGAGAGCTTTGCAGTGATATGTTTTTCTTGGCATTCTGAGCATCTTCAGGAATTTACTATTTTTAGTAAATTCTATTTCTGGCAGTGGTCCTGTTGGTTTCGGCTTAGTTGGCTTTCCATTTCAGACTGATCAGTTGACTTACTCATTTTTGGCTTTGGGGCATAATTGGAGAGATAAGTCGAATTATTTTAATTAAGTCATGTTTTAATGTTATATTTTAACATTGACCCCCGTTGGCCTGGCAACTTCACTTAAAGTTGTTTTAAAAGATGTTCTTTATGGGTGGGCGCTCCATTGAAGGAATTAATTATATTTTTTATAAAAAGATTTAATCCAAGCATAAGTTGGACGCCAACTTCAAGGAAGAAATAAAGTTTGTAATAAAAAGTCAAATATTGCTTGGGAAAGTGGGATGCCAGCTATTGGAGAATTAGGGTTTGACTCAAAAAAGAAGATTAGGGTTTCGAGAAGAGTCATCTGGAAATTATAAAAGGAAGCCATTGGTTCTCATTTCATCATCTTTTGTCTACAAGAATGTTATGCTGCCGGATTGGCTTTGGGATCGCTTCGAGAAATGTAAGCCTCCTAGCTTGGCATTGCTTTTCGCTTGAAAGATAGCGACTAGTGGTGAGATAGTGTAGTTTGAGTGATTTGTATTGGGATTTGTGCATTGTAGTCAGTGTGTGGCTTTGTAGATTAGTTTCATGCATATTAGAGAGATTCAGGAATTGCATATTCATTACATCAGATTGTCATTTTTATTCATAAGTCAAAAAATACAAAAAAAATCATTCTGGGTATTGTCTAGATCTCTCTGTTTGTGAAGGGCGAACTATTTCCTTAAGTTTCAGATTTTTTAGAGAAGTATTGAATTTTTAAAGACAAATCGCCCCTCTTGCTGGGCTGTACCATTTGAGTTGTCTTGGAATTCGTGCATAAAATAAATAGGAACTTTTGGGTCAGTTTTGTGTTCCAGTCTTGAGCGCCATCATCTTAGGATCATATTGCATTTTGTCTCGTGAAATTTGAGTGAGTTTGGAGGGAGTTGTGAGTAAAATTATGAGTTTCAGGGCTGCTGTTCATGCATGAGGAAAACTGGACTGTCATAAATCAGATTGTGAAGTTGGTCTTTATAGTGCAGTTTCTGATCTAAGCTTTATTATCCAGTGAAGGAAATTCAATATATTGTTGCAGCTCTATTCAATTATTGATTCACGTTAATAGCAAGGCATTCTTTATCATGTTGTAAGCTGTACAGTAGTACTGTCAGCAGTTCTTTAATCTTGCTTAATCCTGATTTGTAATGCTCATCTTTACATTCTGTAATCGCAATTGTATTTCTTTTATCTCCGCCATATGGTCGCCTCATTTCCGTATTGGATTGAGTAGCACATACTTGGTGTTGAGTGTGCTTTCAGTATATTAGATGATAGGGATCCTCTGACCACATGCTCGTCATTCGCCGATGCATTTCTTGGTTAGAGTTCTTGCTTTAGCATTTCCGTTAAGATCCTCTGACCATATGCTCGCCATCACTTGGCGCCATTCTTGGTTAGAGTTCCTTCTAGCTCTGTTTCAGCATTCAGATCCTCTGACCAATGCTCACACCTTGCCCACATCGGGATCTTGGTGTACATTCTGGTTAGAGATGCTTTAGCATCGTTTTGGTTTAGAGCTAACCCTAATGACTGTGTATTGCTCTGCTTATTGTAATTGAAAATTTGAAAAAAATTGGCTCGGAATATTTCAACATAACACATATATGCAAAGTAGTCTTCAAATGTGAAACCCTAGATGGGAAAAATTCCTCCTTGGCAAGTGTTTAGGGTGCTGCTCCAAATATGAAAATTGCCCTCCAAAGGTGGGCACTCAGGTCTGCTCCAAGTGGCGCTCCAAATTAGGGAAAAACCCTAATGCAGTCTGCTCACAAAATGCCACAATAATTCTTCTCCAAATCTGATCTTCAAATTTGATTATGCAATGATGCTCCAAACCTCCAATTATCTCCAATTAAGTGCAATTAGAACTCCATTATGAGTTCTCCACAAGGTGAGCTAGGGTTTCGTCCAACTCACCACATTCAGCTCAACCAAAGTTGCAAACAAAGAGAAGAATCCCCAAAATGAAATTAGATATGAATAGATGCCAAATGACTTGCACTTTACTTTCTTTTATAGCCTTCCACAAAGAACCTTAACAAGGCTGACCTCCTTAAGCCAAATATTCTTATTTTATTTGCCTTTCTCCCTCCTTCTTAGAGCCGACCTCAAGCAAGGTATGCTAGGTTCCCAAAAACACAAATAAAATATTTTATTATATTTTTCATTCCTTTCTCCAAGTAGGGCGAACCCCTTGTGGCATTAATATTTCATTTCTTGACCTGTCACTAGGTCATCCACCTCAAGGGAAAATTATTTGGATTTATCTTATTTTTCTCCTTCAAATTTGGCCGATCACAATAAAGTAATCTTATTTTATTTTATTTATTATATTATTTATATTTTAATATTATATATTATATATACTAGCGTTTAAAAACACTATTAAAATAGGGTCGATTTAGGGCAGGAAAAAGGGGACATTACATTAGAGATGACATTCCTTTTGGTAGTTTTTGGTTTTTGACTCATTGCTCCCTATTTTCTTGACTCTCTTTTCTTCCTCTAACTTGTTTGCTTACGGAATGTAATTCAAGTACTATGTGCTACTGGGAAACTAGTCATGTGCAGGATATAGAACAAAACAGTAAACTAGAAAGATAACATGTTTCAACACTAGAAGCTTTATTCATTATTAGAAATATCATGTACAATCACAGAGTATCACAGTGCTTAACAATATAACCATCGGCACATCCCCTCTTTCTCGACTACAACAACTGACTACATATAATGTTCGGCGGTAGTTAGATAACCATCCAACACGACGTTTCATAACAACATTATCATTAGTCGGGACTTGATTGCCGCAAGTACATGACATGTATTATTCTTACTAACTATTGTTTTATTAGCAATTGGCCGACTACGACCAAGGCCGACTACAGCCGACTACAACAAAGTAAAGATATACTACTTACATCATCCCCCCCTACAAAGTAGTCGTCTTCCAGACGACTGAAAATAAAAAATGCCAACTCCTCGTCCTTTTCGTGTAATTGATTCTCCCTCTGTGTTGAAAGTCGTTGTGCATCGGCCACCTGGGTATCATTCTCTATCAACTGACCCAATACTCTATCCCTTTCTGCTAACTTCTCGAGAGTTGTCACTCTCATTTGCTCGGCTACCAACTGCTCTTGCAACTGTACTACATTGGCTGGCTATATTGCAAATGGACAAATCCAATAAATTTGATGGGGGTCTGGGGGCAACGCCCCCAGCGGGGTCAAGGGGCAGCGCCCCTTGTGGGGGTCTGGGGGCAGCGCCCCCAGCGGGGTCAAGGGGCAGCGCCCCTTGCGGGGGTCTAGGGGCAACACCCCTGGTGCGCTCCTTGTCGCGATACAGGGCGGGGTCGAGGGGCAGCGCCCCCGCCGCCAAGACCAATTTAACACTTCTGAAACCACCCGAAACTGCATCGCATACCTCATTTTCATGACTTTTCCAAAGGTTCCAAATAGTGTTGATGAAGCTGAAAAATACAAATTTTGCATTATTTTGCTTTACTTTATCTCAATCGATGAATGGTACGACTTCTTGCTGCTTGCTACTTACGGCTTCTCTCTCCTGCTCTGTCCGTACGCCCTCTCTCTCCTGCTCTATCCGTACGCCTTGGGGGATTAAAAACTACCGTACGACCTGATCTTGGAGATGCCGTATGACCAATGAGTTCTTAGTACGCCGTACGATGTGAAGAATTGCTGAGTGTTCCTTAACCAAGATAAAAATCCGTACGACCCTTAAATTGCAATGCCGTACGACTTGGATAACTAGTGAAGTTCTTACAATATGCAGACTCTGTGAATGTCGTACGATGAAGTTCCCCTGTAAATGTCGTACGATTAAGATCTCTTTTAAATGTCGTACGATGTAAGGATGTCGTACGACCTTCTTGACCACCTCATGACTCCGTACGAATTGAGAAGATGCTAAATATTGTACGATGTAGATCTCTCCTAGATGTCGTACGACTTGCAAATAGTCTGGATGATGCCGTACGACTTGAGAATAGAACGATCTCGTACAACCTTGAGACACTGTGAATGTCGTACGATGTGATCGATGTGATTGAGGGTAATAGTCCGCCGTACTGTGAAAACTCTTGCGTACCTTATACCAGCTCTCCTGTAGGTCGATACATTTCTTCCTTGGAGTCGTTCTTCCCTTCTTTGGTTCCTTTTATGCTTTCGCCCTATTATTCCCAGTGTGTTATATGGTCGTACATCGTACTCCTTGGCCGAGCTTAGGCTACGTTGCACTTTAAGGTTTCCTCTTTTAATACTTCGCCGTGTTTTATCTCCCCTGGCGGCTTTTCCCCATAGGCGTACGATTTGCCTCATGGCCACGACTTTCATTTTAAATTTAATTTTAATTTCTCTTCCCTTGGTCGGCTTTGATTTTTCCATTTCTCTATTTCTTTTATTTTTTCGAACTCCATATAATACGTCTGTCTTTTTAATTCTTTTATTTTCGCCTTTTTGTATCTTTTCTCTTTTTTCAATCTCTTTTAATTCCCTCTCCTTATTATTCTCATCTTCTCTCTCCTCTCTCCTCCATTTGTCCTGTTGTCCGTCATTTATTCTCCTACTCTCCATTTTTTGATGACTTTTAGCTTTTTTCTCTTCTATCTTTAATTTTTTCAATTTTTGTTTATTTTCTCTCATCTCCTCTCTCTTCTCTTTTCTTTTTTTCTAATTTTTTAATTTTTTCATACTTTTCATTTTTTAACTCCAACACAATTTTTTTCATCTCGTACCTGTTCGGATTTGTGGACTGGTGTATCGTCCAGTTTTGATACTCTTTCTTTGTACTCTCCATTCTCGGCCGGAAATGTTTGGCTGGGCCTTCCCTGTTTCTCTTCTTCCTTGATTTCCCCGATTTGTAGCATGTTACACTCTTGGTGGAACACTTCATAGTCTTCCATCTGCCAATGAAATAAGCCATTCAGTGAGCTTGTCTCGTCCTCCGAACAACTCTCGAGTTCAAGTACGCCTTCAGTGTTCGGTTCCATAGCTTTCCTTCCTTCGTCCACATCCGACTCACCTCCATCCGATTAAGATCCAGAGGAAGCCAATTCTTCGCTCATGGCCTGGTTCTTCAAGTCAATGACGTACTTTCGCCCGTTGTTCTCGATCGAGAGTGTGTTCCTCTTCCAATTATAGATTTTCCTTCACAAGCACACCTCTCCCAAGTAGTGCATCATATGTTTCTCTCAGAATGGGATGATCTACAAAATTTAGCAAAAAATCAAGTAGGTGCTTCATTGTTGTCACATCCCTTACATTGAGACTATGTTTGATTATGTATTTCAAATGCAATGTTAGTTGCAAGTAACTGCTTTCACGTGATTATGACTTTGGGAATGAATAGTTGTTCTTTTATCATGATTGTAATGTTAACAAACTTTTTATTTTGCCAGTGAATTTATTGTTCATGAGAAGTTGAATGAGATCATGAAATCAAATTTAAACGCATATTGTAAAGCCGTCGAGAACGATCTAACCATAATCTCTGTCAGTGGATGCAGGATTGTCGATGCCATGAGAGAAAGGGAAATATCGTCAGGGAGAGAATGTGGTTAACAATGGATCAATTGTCATCAAACTTTGAGTTGGTGTAAGACAAATGCAAGTTATAACCCTGGCCTTGGTAAAATTATATAAGTATTGATTAATATAGTCAAATTAAATATAAATATAAATACCTATAAAGGAATTTCAAAAGATTATTATATGTTAAAATGATAATAAAAGATAATTGAATATCTAAATAATAATAATACATGTATAATTGACAAAAGATTAATGAAAGAGAAGGGTCGACAAATTTCTTGGAAGGAAAAGTTTTCCGCTATCTCCATCATGTTTCAGATTGTAACTGACGGGAGCCAAGAAGTCACGAAGACTCTTGATCAGAGGTTACAGGATTGCATTCACATCTATATTGGAGATCCCTCACTTAACCTCCATCAATATCAATTTCCTCTATTACCACTCAACCGTTTGGGGGGGCCATAACTCTGCTATTACTTGGGCACACTCGAGTTTGTCTCTTCCGATATTCGCCTTTGTTTTTTGTGTGTGAATTTCTCTCATTTTGGTCGGTCATCAAAATCTCTTGGCCCTCATTCTTCCGACGTTCTTCCATTCTGAAATTTATCTCTGGTCATCGTATTTGGTTTCCATGTCGCAGTAGCAAAATGACTTTATGTCAGAAAGCATTGGGAACTTGGAGGTGTACACTAAATCAATCTCTGGAAGAGGAAATTTAGTCCAATCATTTGTTCGGGTATTCCATAAGAGGCACACTGGGATATTTCTTCAACCATCGAATTCTTCAATGGACAAGCATGTATTTGTATCTGCTAAGTGCGAATATATCTTTATCGAAATATCTCAATCTCAATTGAAATTTCCTTGATTAATATTATAAATCAATGCGACAGTTGTGAGAAGATTGTCTTTGCTCGAATCACTAAATTATTCCTTTGTTAGTTCTAAGGTTCAGAACTGGGCACTTCTTGTTCTTTGCCTTAATAAATTGAGGTTGGATTTGGGTCATCTCTCTTTACACCAAATCAAGTCTTTATGTGAAGCATGTAAATGAATATTTTTGTTCTAAACTTGTCACAGAAGGAACTAGAATCGCAATTAAAAATCCTATAGAATAGAATAAAATTATATGGAATTTCCTTGACTTTTGATAGCAATTGAAAACGGAGCTTTTGCTTAATTCTTATTCTAGGCTTGACCGAAAGAAGACTCTTTTGATGTGAACCTGATCAATAACTTAGACTTGTTTCCAGGCTTTTCTTCCATTATCTGAGTTGGATTAGTACAATTTCCTTTCTCTTTCTAGGACCATTATTCAAAGATAAAATGTTAAGACCTGAAGAATCTCCTCACCGAATATGTATCACCATATATAAGTACTCAATGGAAGCAATATATGGATAAAGAAAGCAGTTTTGTCATATGAGAAGTGAAAGATACCGAGTAAAGTCTCTCTATTTAAATATATGCTTATATAATGAGCCTAAACTTAAGTTAAGAGAAATACTTCTACCAAATTTTGTGACATAGACCAAGAAGTTAAAATGTTGAGATCTGAAAACCCCAATAAATCGAATGTCTCACAGTATGTTTGTGCTCAATGAATAAAAAAAAAAAAAAAAAATCGTAAAAGAAGGGAATTAATGTGAACTAAGTCATTGTAATGTTAATCTGATGAAACCTTTTGAAGGTCTAATCTCGTCTTAAGTAAACCAAATGGTTTTAAAAGGTGTGAATAGACATTGAGCCAGGATTCTCTTTATATGCCTGACATTAATTGTTGTACCATGATTTTAGAAGAAGATTGGGTTCAGGATATTGTAATACTAAACTCTGAATCCTTTTGTTGAATAAGACTCCTTACTCTTCCCTCATAAATTGGGATTAGTAGATTATTATTATTACTCAGAAGGAATAAGTTTGGAGATGAGTTCCTCTTTTTCTAGAAAAGATAACAGCATAATCCTTAAACAAGATGTGAATTCAAACCAAGTTCTTGTAATGTTAAACCTTAAGGTTAATACTTAACCTTGAACTGAGAGTAGAACGATAACCAAACCAGATACGGTAAGATTAAAACTTGATCTGAGAGTTATCATGCCGAGCAAGGGTGAGAGTGTTGATGGCACAATAGTGCCAGAGATGTTGGCACAGGAGTGCCAGTAATAATAAAATCCTTGGCTAAGGTATGATGCCAGTTAGGCATTGGTCAGCTATCATGCACCAGATATACTTCTGGTCAGAATGATCCTTCTAGTTAGGAGGTACCTACAGAGGAGGGATCGACCAGTGGTATAGGTTCATGACACCAAGCTCATAGGCATGATGATAATTTGATCCATGTTGATTACCCTCGTGAAGGGTTGGGTTCTTCAGTTGAAGAAACTTGGGGACCAGTTGGTCTTGGTTGGGCGGTAAAGCCCTTGATGATATTTCTCTTTCCTCAAATAATGATGATCAACATTTCAGCTTAATGATGACTGCATAATGGGTTACTTCCTTCTACTAATTCAGGTACAAATAAATGTTCATTTGAGTACTTTATTGCTTCATTTACTGTTATGTAATTAATGTATTGCTCAAAGCTAGTTTGAATGGAAAAGATAGACAGTTAATTTCTTTACTTCGTTATGAATGAAAGTTAATGATGCCCTAGCAGTTACTCTTCAGATTGTTATTTTATGCTTGATGAAACCCTAGATGGAATAGATAGTTAGCATTGTCGAATGAAGTTTGGCAGTTAGTTCCATTTCATAAACCATAGAATAGCAACTGTTATATTTGTTTCATAGCTGCAGAATTTGTTCGTTACTTTCTAGAAGCAAGAAAAGTAGTTAGTATCCTTCTATAATTTTCTGATATATGTTTACTGTTAAAAGTTTTCCATTCAGCTGAAAATGGAAATTATATGTTAATTAATGAATGGTATGATGTTATGACATTGGATTTAACTTTCTTTTTCGTCTAACTGCAAAAGAAAACCCTCGTTTGACAGTTATTTAGTTATGTTCTTTCGTGAAACGGTTGGAGGAAACAGTTAGATGTTTCACTTCAGCTGAAACTGAAAACTTAAAAGTTAATTGGAGTTTCAATTGTTTTAGTTGAACTCGAGTTGGAAACCCTAGTTGATAACAAGTCAGTTGGACTTCAGCTGAAAGTTAGTTGGTAGATGAATTTTCAAACTGTAGACC
>VDFB02201355.1:0-16556 GCA_007258455.2 Sequoia sempervirens | reverse complement strand
TTCATTTCAAGTTCAGTTTTCTATTTGGAGCTAACGCTAACCGAGTTGATTAAGTGTTGGTTATGTGTGTTAATTCATCAAAAAAATTGGTTAGCATATTTCAAAAGAAGACAATCTTGTCTTGAGATCTAAAAAGATGGACATGCACGAAGTTCTCAGTCAAGTTGAAAAGAATGCATCTATGTTTCGAGGTCATGAACTTGAACACGTGTTGCATAAAAGAACTTCCCAAAGGCATGATGATGACCTTCTTATAAATATTTCATATTTTCCCAATTGTGAAGATGGTGAACAACATATTGAGGTATGCAGTGCATTCATATCCTCATCTGAATCACATGAAGGAGATCATTCCAATCAACATGAGGTTTCTATGGTTGATGAATCAATTGTTCAAGTAGCAACTGGTAAGAAGCATTCAATCTTTGACCGATCAAGGGGATGTCCCACAAGAAATCTTGCTTGGTTGGAGGCCAATGGGAAGACAGAGGTTCCACTTGTACCTGAGCATGAAGATAAACTTTAGGATGCAACTAAAGATGTATTTGTAGATGCGTAGGAGCAATATGAATTCAATGATTCATTTTGGAGCAGTAGTATATCTAATATATTTTTAGAGGTAGTTGAACCTATTCATCTCTTTCAAGAAGCAGTGCCTCAACTTCATTTACATGTAGCTACTAATGATCATGGAAGGCATTGCAAGCTGTTGAAGAAAGGAAACTATTTTGTTGAACTTGCAAATGGTTTTATTTGAGAAGGTTTCAATGATGGCTAGTTTTAATTAGGTAGGTTTTTACCTTTTCAATAAGTGCATTTGCTTAATTTTGCATCTTGTTTTTGTAGATTTGCTTTGTGTCAGTCTTGCTCGACTATGTTGTCCAATGGATGGATAAAGGCAATTGGAGTCTGGAGTTCTTCTCCCTTCATTCGTTTCAAAGAATGATCAAAGGAAGCTCCCCAACTAGAGCTAGTTGTTATCCTCAAATTCAGTGTGCTCAATTCGTAGGATAACCCCTAAAAAATTTGTCAGTTTCGTAGACCACGTACTCTAAGCATGCAAAATGAGTAAATTGCATTGGTCCTTGTACATGGTTCCCCATCCTCAAAAATTCATTTCAAGCATTAACCTTTGTAGAAGAGAAAAACTCATATGTTATACCTGGGATAGGATTATCCATTGAAGGAGTAACTAGTGCTTAGGCTTATTGGTAGAGATACCATTATGTTTTGGGAAAAGGGGAATAGGCTATTTCTAAGGTTAGGGACTACCTATGGAAGGAAATTACCTAAGCATAGTATATGAAAAAACATAATCCAAATCGAGCTATAGAAGTGTATGTAAATAGGATGATTATCACTCGAAGTACTGGGTAAGAATACTTTGGCCAAAGTAGTGTAAGTTGCCACTGGTTACACTATCAGTTCACCGTGTTCCTTTTATGCATGGTAGTCTAGGATTGTAGGGTTTACAAGTTTTATTCATGTAGGACACAACACTACGCTCAGATAGGCAATTGTTATGGGTTTTACCAACCAATCTCTTCATCAAAGGGTAGGGCCATCTTGTCATATGTGACAGATGTGCGGGGGACTACATTTGAGTCTGTGTTTGGCAAAAAGTGCTTGAGTGATGCTTCTTCTCATCAAATGGCAACTGAGGTTTACAGATGTGTTTTGCCAACATTGGGAACACCTAGAGTGTATGCACTAGGAAGCAGGGACATCCAAAATGTATGCACCATCGCGATGGCATCAAGACTAGTTTGTATATCTATTTCTAGATGAAGCTCTGAAGAGCTATGTATGTATCATGTACCCATTTATATGGAAGGATGTAATCTTGAATGATAATCTTGAGTTTATTCAATATGAAATCTATGTTATGGAAAGATTTGTGAAATTACAATAGAATGCAATGGAAGTTTGGAAATAGTGTTATTCAAATGTGCATGTAATTTACATTATGGAAAGAAAAAATTTATTGCTATGTTATGGCATCATGGTTTATTCACTTTAGGTGAAAACATTGAAATTTTTACTAAGTAGAACATTGGAGTTGTTACATGTGGTATCAGAGCCAGGTTCAGCTCTAGATCCTATGGGCTCATTACGTAAGTATTACGTAAACCTTATCGAAAGATAATGGTAGAAAAATTATTTTGCCAAGATGGCAATAGAAAAGAACATGAAGAAATGAAAAGGAAGATAATATTCCAAGAAACTTGTTTAAGTTTGGGACTAGATAAGAGTTGTCCTTGGAATCAAAAACTCCAACTCATTATGATACCTTATAATGTTCTACCCTGACCTGTATACAAATTCTTTTTTTTATTTTACCAATTGAATCCTTCAGACATTTCATCAAATAGTTGTACTTTTGGTACTCTATCTTATCAATGTTCAGTCCATTCACCAAGTTGAGAAATATTTTATTCCGGTTCATACATAACATAGTTCTTTCATTGTTACCAACATATGGTGTGTATATATATATACTTCAATCACTATGAACTATGCAATTATATTCATAGAATGACTAAAACCACCCAACAAATTAAAGTATCCAACTCAGAGTTTATCTTTATTTTGCATTTATCAAAGGTTCAAGGGTAATCTTTGAATATCGATTACAACAGCACATAATCTCCAAAGAAAATAGAATGCGTTTTGATTCAAATATCATAAATGCTAACCTTTACAATAAAAGCTCTTGTAGCAACACTCCAAACCAAAACAACCAAAATATGAAGAGTGCTCTGCTCGATTTAATATGAAGGATTAATCAATAGAAAATGTGTTCTGACCTATTTTGTAACTTAATATTTTTTCCCTTGACCTACTGAATTGGTCAGCTCCTTCTCAAGTATGTCAAATCAGCTACAAGAGTATAAATGTAGGTCCTTCCCTGGTCAAAAATTCATCATGTTGATTTACCCAACGCTCCATGATCACCCTTTAGCAACTTCAGCTTTCCAAAATACTTTGATTGGTCCACCCTTTAATGCATTCCAAACTATTAGACGGTTTCCTTAATGACTACAGCTCCTCTTCAAATCGGAGCTCCAAAATAGCTTCGACAACTATTTAACAAGCATTGATTCATAATAAGAATGGAAAACCCAACTTTGTCTATTGCACACCAATTATTAGAGTCTTCCGTCTTTATAAGGGACTTGCAACGATACCAAAATAACATGGAATGCTCATAAAACTCGATGATATTATATAATTCCAAGGCTATGTGTGGGCCTGAATATAAAATATGCCATGATCCCTCTTGAAGTCTCCAAAGGTTTTACGACATCCAGTATCTTATTTATGCTGCTCCAATATATATATTTTATTTATTTTCTTTGTTAGTTGCGGCCCAATATACTAGTGTCGACTTCTTTAAGATTATACGACTTCCTCATAAAAAACTAATACCCAGAGATTGATTAACAGGTGGCATTATTCAAGAATTACTCTGCACTTCATTTACACGCCACAATTCTGAAGGCTTAGTCTAAAGTGGTGATGGCATAGAACTTCCACATCGCTTTGGTGGGTCCCATGTATCTCTTGTCTCTTTGAAATAATATGGGCTTGTTGGATTCTTTAATTTGAAACTGTCTTCCAAATATTTTGCCGACACTTCAAATCACGTCCATGATATTTGAAAGACTATTAATTTCCTTGCTCTATTGATCGCTTGGCATCCTATGATTCTTCAAGATTTTTCGATATCTCCGGACTCTTCCGAAGAAAACCTCCCTTCGATTTCTTGTCTCTGATTCTTATGCTTATGCAAGGTGATGACTACTCATGATTTTCTAAGGTGATGAGGGGTAGCGATGTATTAGGTAGTGACAGAAATCGATCGACGAATCTTCCTCCACTAGTTTTCAGTACTAATCACATTCCTTAAGTTCTCGTGTTGATTGAACTTGTGAACTGGTTATAAGAGCCTTTCAAGGGATTTGATCTTCCTGTAATGAATTTCGAGTCTATGCATATTTCTGACTCCTTCAAAGATTATGCCAATACTATACCCAACGCCCTAGTTGATCTTGTGCCTTTCCGGCTATCATTGAATTCCCTTTTTGACATTGGATTGCTTTCACTTATTGTATTTACAATTTTGGTGTTGCCAATACTCTAACTTCATTACACCGCCTAGCAGATATGAATGAATTACTTTAACAATGGTAATGGCACAATTCCGTTATGCGCACTACCTAGATTCTCACATTTGGATATTCAAACTAATGCTTTTGTATTCCACTGCAAATTCAATACCTTCAATTCTTGGTGACTTCAAACCCAGACTATGTATTTCCTTGAATACTTAATTGTAAACTCAAGAAGGTGATATTACAGTCTTAAACATATACACAAATAATTATTCATTCATTAATGACCAAAATTCTATTGAATTAAAATATGACTAGACATTAGTAAATCTCACAATATCCTCTACACAAGCTTCTAGCATTGAAAATGGACAATTTATTCAATACTGAAATTCTGAAATGTCTTCAAATAAAACTTCACAAACTTCATTAAATTTACCACAATTAATCTCGGCACAACTCCTGGAGCAAGATAGTTAGCAATCATCCAGGGGGAAGTTCTGGATGAACTCCAACCAAATACCTGTTTCACAAAACCAAAATCTAGCTTGCTTGCAATGAGCTCCTCCATTCTTTTATTCATCTCCTCCTTGTAACTTCTAGTGACTGTTTGAATTCTCATCTTTTTAGTCTTCGCCTTTTATTTTGATTTTTTTTGAGAATTCATAAAAATTAACTTAAATAATTCATTTTTACTTTTATAAAATTTAAGTTACTTTGCATTATTGATTTAACCTATCTTTTTTTCAATTTAACCTTTTGACAACTTAAATTAATAATGTATGTTGACTCAAAAATTGGGGACATTACATACCCCCTTGGATTGCGGAAGATAATGCAATTAGGGTATGTAGGAAGGTTACAAAGGATAACCAATATGTACCTTCACCGTATGAAATAGCTATATGACTCTAAGGGGATGAGAAGAATTGAAATAACCCCCTTATTGGTAGCGACATATACTTGCAAGAGTCAAGGATTTTTGGATTTGGTAGTATACTACAAATCTATGGGTATGCATTATTGGAAAAAATTGAAAACTTCAATCAAAGTAGATAGTCAACAAAGGAGGTATCCAAGAGATTGGAGAACTCTTGACAAAAATCTAATTTCTATGCAAGGTTAAGATCTTGGAAGAAAGGAGATAGTACCTTGGAATAAGAGAAGAGACCGAAATGGTCATAAAAGAAATAATCGAAGAAGTGGACATGGTTCCACCAACCCAAAATTGACGAAATCAATTTGGAGTTCTGATTAAGATGAGAAAAAGAAACCAACCAACTTTAAAGTGCATAAGGTTATGAAAAAGTACCAAGAATTGGGACAAAGTCACTTGGATAGGTGATTATAAGAAAGTAACCTAGAAAAGGTAAACCGGATTAGCCCAACAAAGGTTCGGTTAGTACTAAGTTTGGAAGAAGTGTAGACTAAACACACCAACTTGCCAATGAAAATAAACTTGTGTTTAGAAGTTCCAAAAGGAAATGGGATAGAGTGTGACACTATGTGTCAAAATCAATAGAACTAGTAAGGAAACAATGCTCTAAGTTGAAGACACATCAACAAAAGAGGCTTTGTGGATATGGAAATTCCTCCACAAAAAGGATGTTGGTATGCATGGAAAAGAGAATTGGCGTATTAGAGTGCCTCTTAACTTGTGAAGTTGTTGATTATTCAATAGATCTCTTTATTGACGATCCAAAATGTTGAATCTATGAGATTAGCTATCAATGATGAATCTAACTTTGGGAATAAGTATATTCAAGGTATGCCATGGAGGCAAGAAAAAAAGCAATAGAAAGCCAACAATAATGAATGATAAATCATTTTGAGAAAGAAAATGTTTGCTAGGAGTTCAACTTTGAGTTGATTGAATGTTGCAGAAACACTAAGGGGGGAAGGAAGAGAGTGGATTGACTTAGATTAAGTACCCCACCCAATGAAAATCATAAATATATTTTTGGTTTGGAAGCACTTTTGGCTTTATCGTAATTCATGATGTCAGTTAATTCATATATTTCATGATCACAAGAATAAAGTATTGGAATTATTGAAAGATAATGAAAAGGTCAAGGATTGTGACTAATGAGAAAGGAACAATTCACTCAATACTTTATATATATGATTGATTGAAAAATCAATTGTTATTATCATTGATGCCTTAGAAAAGGATAGGAAAATTACTCAATCATGAAAGGGAAGATCATTGCCTAAGGAATAGGTAAGGAAAGATCTAAATTGCTCATGATTTGGAGTTATTGAGAAATGTTCATACTTGGTAATTAGGTATGCAATTAAATTTGATAGCTTTTAGGAACCAGCATGATTGAATGAGGAGTATTACTCAAAATTAGTATCGATGCTCATCGGGAAAGATCGAATTAGCTGAAAATCGGATTACAAATTTTAAAATAATCAAAGGACAAAATAAATCCAATGTATGGATGTCCTAAGATAAAGGAGATTTATCTCCACAAAACTCCTAACCATTATTACTTGGGAATTAAATGTGGCATGAGTCCACAAAATAGTCACTTAGTTGAAATAGACTATCATGGGATGTAAAAGAACCTATGTACCCAAAACTTTGGGAGATTTAGGAATGAAATGAGGGAATTGATGTCATTCTCAGAACATTGGAATGGAAAAATTATTTGTCGGATGAGGAACCACTATAATCTAGAAAAAGATGGAGTAAGATGTTGCAGTGTATGTAGCAAGTTATTGTCCAATGTGTCAGGAAATGAAGATAGGATGCCATCATCGATAGAACATGCATACTCTCTTGAGATTCTAGAGGGGAAGTGGTAGAACACAAGAGAGATTAATCTATTTATGTCGATGGAACTGACATAATGCTATGGTGGATAGACTCACCAAGGTAATCAATGCTAGTTGGAAATTTTGACTTATAGGATTTTCAATCCTAAATAATATATTGTATGAAGTAGTGTCCCTTAGAGGGTTATCTCAGATGAGAACAAGAAAATAATGATAAGGGTTTATAAACCATGATCATATTATAAGATGTTCAATTGAATGAATGCTCAATATATTATTATAGCCGGATAGGTAAAAGTGATAAACCAAGTCTTGAATGATTTGTAGAAAACTTATAAACTTCTATCATTGGGGTTTGATCCATTATATGGAAAGGAAGGTTGAAAAACTCTATTAGGCTGAAATAAGCTAAGAAATAGGGTTAACCTTAGACTAGAAAGGTTGCCAAAAAGGAATAATATATCGAAATGATCGAAGAAACCTTATTGATATAAAGCTTGAAATATGAAGCAGTATCATTATGTTCAAAAGTGATAGGTTTCCAAGAGCAATGTTATGCTCAAGATAGACAAGTAGTCAAGAGCATTAATTTTATGATTAAGGAAAATGGATGTGTAAGTGATGGATGGACTCGGCTTCTAAGTTCTCTAAAGGTGTAGATACCAAAGGGAAGATGGGACCCATGATGTAGTGCGCAATGCACCGAGATTTATTTTCTATTTGGATTATACTGAGGATAAATTCATGGGCCAATGAGAATGTGCCTTCTAGTCACTATAGCATAGATGTCATGTGGTATATAGTTACTATTGTACTTAGGATGTACATACAAGGTAATATGATCTAAAGATCTTTGAGAGAGAAAGTATGTGTAAGGCACACAAGTTCTCCCTATATGTTAACAAGGACACCCAATGCAAGGTCCAGAAAGGACAAGATTGCAAGGATTGAAGTTACAAGGGAAGATTGTTTTAAAATTCTTACATGATTTGGAAATGGTAAGTAATACCTTTATTTGACTATATGTTAATAATCACCAGGGACAATGATTCACAAGGGGGAAGTATGTAATACCCCATCTTGTTTTTATTGATTTACTTTTACCTTCACATGTAAATAGGATGGTAAATACAATCATGATTTTGATATGGTTGCTAAATGAGTGGAATACTGAAATAGGTATTATGTGAAAGTGTTGATAAATGCTTTGAAAGAGTGGTTATGTTTGCATTCATGAAGAACATACATTGCTATATGAATATGCTAAAGTTTAAGATGCATATGGGTTTATTATAAATGTCTAACTACCATTGCAAATGTGCTAAGTTGGTTGTAGGGATAGGTTCAAATCCTTTGAATGGGAGGGGAAGTATCACCCAGGAGAAGTGATTGGTCAGATAACCCTTAATGATACCTATCTGAGCTCACACACACACTCACAATAGAATGGTTGAGTCAAGTCAGTAACTTGGGGAATAGGTAAGTGCCTTTGGTCATAGTCTTGACTTAATGGATAATTAGGAAGTCATCCTTAATTAAGTTAGGTTGTGTATTTGGATTGAATTATGTGATTGAACTTCTTATTAGAATATGAGTTCTTCCTTGTGTTCTAGTCAATAAAGTATATGCACTTCATGCATATACATCGATCAATGATTGTTTGAGTATAGGTTCTTAAGCATAGAAGTTAAGATAATGTTATATATATGTATATGATATATACATATATTAATGTATATGTATATTGTTATGCTAATGTAATGTATATACATATATATTAATATTCATATATATGTGTGTATTCAACTATTTTAACATATATTTATTTATATATGTATATATAAGTGTAAGCTTAAATATTGATATGTCAATATATGTATATTATATATAATATATTAATATATATATGTGTGTTTGATGAATGTATGCTTATGTATATCAATGGAAATTGATGTATCAAATATTCATATAACCATATGTGTATATTCCTATATGTATGTGAAATATATCTAAATATATATAATATGCAAAAAATGCATATCATTTTATATAAAATGAATGTTTTGAAGTAAGACTAAATGCAAGATAAGACATTGTCTTTTAAGAGGCAGTGAATATATATACAAATATGTTAGGAATTGTAGAGAGAGTGACCAACACATAAAGGGGAAACATGGTAAGCAACACATGTATTAGACTGTGCATAAGTTATCAACATTACTTGAATCATTTAAATGATGAGTAAATACGCCTTTGGTAGCATATAAGGTACATGACTACCATATATGCAGTGTTTAAGGGAGTTGAAAAGTCAGAAATGCAACTAAATTAAAGATGAAGTTACTTCAAAACCACGTACCATGCTTATAAGTAAATGGACTGACATATATGTGAAACATTTGGCGCAGCCTTTGCTGGAGTAATAGCCAACGTATAAGAGTTTGAAAAACATGGGAATCAATGCTAAGATAAGTCATGTCATGTGTAGGTAAATGGAGGATTTAGCATAGATATATGACATGATGTCCATAGCAAGTGAATATAGCGCATCATATATCAGTGCAATGTATGATTAGTAGAGGTTGATTTGTACATATGCTATGCAAAGTAATATGGTTTGATTAATACATGTGTTATGTAAAACATTAAAGGTCGAACCATATGCAAGTAATGTGCAATAATAAAGGCTGATATGGGAAGTAAACCATAGTCAATACTATTGAAATACATCATTATTTTTATAGCAATGAATTATGCAAACTTAGAACACTTTTATTCAAGATATAAAGCGATGGAAATATTTGTGTATACCTTGGAATTTATCCTACTCTAAATGTGCAAAATAACTTAAGAACGCAAATAATAAAATACCAAGGACACCTCAAGATTAGCCAAAAGAGTGATAAACAATAAGGAAAATGGACAAAATAAGACACAAACGATTTCACCTTCGTTGATGTTGATTTCTCCTTGATTGGCCGTTGCTTGGAATGATTTGTGTGCTCCTTAGATGATTGCTTGAATGACTAAATGTAAGATTCAATGTGCAAGATGATTAAAAGAGATGGCTAAATGATGGCAAAGGATTGAGGATGTAAATTGGCAGCATGTAGTTATGAAAATACAAAGTGTTCAAAATGCCCTTGAGGAGGGGGTATTTATAGAGGATCTTGAATTCTCTAGAGAATTCAATGGTCAAGATTGATCCAACAAGGTCAAGATGAAGGGCTATGGTGGGTTGAGAACCCACAAGCCCTCACATCTTGACATGTGGAGGGTGAAGTGGCCAAGGGGATATGAGATGGAGGTGAGTTGTCAAAAAGGTACATGAGGTGGAAGAAGGACAAGTACCTTCCAAGCACCTTGGGGAGTGGGAGGAATCTTGGGTGAATAAAAGTGAATTAAAAATTCACAATGATTGGAAGAATCTGGTGGATAAGACAATGTTCCCAAAATGTGGGAGTTTGTCACATGTGACTTTATGTGACAAGTCAAATATTTTAGAAGGTGCATGGGAAAAGGGGATTCTAGAAGGAATAAAATGTGAATTAAAAATTCACATGGGGAAGAGAGGAGCCTAGGGTGAATAAAAAGGAATTAAAAATTCCTTGGGAGATGGGGAGAGTTGACCAAGGTACTAATTAGAGGATAATTAGGGGTTAATGAGGATTAGAAGCCAACTTGCAAAAGTTGGAGGATGTGACACATCCTAATCAAGGATTAGGCATGTGCACATCCTTAATGAAGAGATTATGAAATGGATTAGGATTAGATGAAAATAACATGTGAGGAATTAAATAAATGTAATATTTATTTAATTTAGATGAAAAAGGATTAAGGAGGGTAAGGTATTTAATTATTAATTAAAACTTTAGGGATTTGGCAGAATTAAAGATATTAATTAAATAATAGTAATATTACTTAATTAACTCAAATAAGAGGATGTTTTAGATGAAAAGTGATAAATTTGGATAAATTAAATGTCCAAATTTGGATGTCTACATTTTGCCCCTCTTTGAGATGGTGTTACGAAGTAGCATCATTTCAAAGAATATTAAAATATAGAACCCAGAAGGAGATGGTTAGATTGGAAAAGATGCCCCAGTCATCAAAGGGATGACTAGGAAGAAAAATGATGGGGGTGAAAATGAAGAGTAGGGATTGGGGATGCCCCCTTGAGAGGACATGCGAGTTGAAGAGAATACGTGTGTGCTCTCGAAATAGATGATGTGATGCAAGGGGAGATGAGGAAGATGATGCAAGGTGATGGGTAAAAGAGTAAGTGATATGGAGATGGATGAAGCACAAATGGATTTGAGGACAAAAGGTGATGTTTCCCCAATCAAGGTACAAGCCAAAAGGGGGTTGATGAGGGATGGAGTGTTGTCAATGAGGGATCTCGAAACAACACGAGGATAGGGAAGGATACATCCCACTAAGTGGTATTGATGAGGGAAGGATACATCCCAAAACACCACTAAAGGATAGGGAAGAATGCCTCCCGATGATGATGATGAAAGTGTTGTTGACGAGGGAAGGATACATCCCAAACAACACCGAAGGGATAGGGAATGATACTAATGGATGATGATGATGATGGGTCAAGGCTGGTAGCAAGACTGGGAACAAGACCAAGGATATGATTAGATGATTCGGGTGAAATGGAATGGATGGTGGGTGGATAGAGATGTGAGATAAGGATGAAGGATGAATGGATGGGGGGATTGTGATATATAAGAGGATGGGGGATATATGCAAAATGATGGAATGGAGAATGAAATGCAATCCTAATGCAATTTGCCACCTTCGGAGCACTGATTTTTGCTATAGCATAAGACACTAAGTGCCAGGGTATGTGGAACCAAGGCGTAATAGTGTCTAATGCATGAAATAAACACAACAGACAAGAAGGCTATCCCAACACCCCAAGGTCACAAAGACCTTGGTCAGGCCAGGTATTGAGATAACCACAAGCACAAAAGGATGCCCCAGCATAACACAAGACCTCGGGGATCTTGGTGGGTACTACGTGGGACAACCAAGAACAAACAAAAGATCAAGATATGCCCCTATGTGGACCAATCAAAACACGCCATAATATGATGGATCATGGCGGCCTTGACAAGTGATGATAGGGGGCTCAAATGATAAACAAAAGCCAAAAGCATCAAAAGATCGCAATCAATTTCAAATACCCTTTGCCATAGGATCAAGGGGATGGATGGGATGGATGAGGTCTGTTAGGAAGGAGGCATCCTGTTGAGACCGATGATGGATACTAAGCTAAAAAATTGATATGACGTAGGATATTCAAAACTGATTGGATTTATTGATACAAGTGGGTTTCATTTGTTAAGAACCAGCTAGATAAGGGCATAGCTTGATGACGCGACATGAGAGATATGACACAAGATAGGAGACTAACACATCCTAGCGACCTAGGGGCTCGGGGGCCGATCAAAGATTAGCCTTGCCTACGTGGAAGCGCAGAGCCCTCGTAGTTCGATAAAAGGTTGACGACTGACCATGATGGAGATTTTGATGGATGACCAAGATAGGATGGAGAACAGGAGAAAAGTGGACAATATAGATCGATGATGGATGGAACCCCGGGGGCGGATCAAATGATCGACCTTGCCTACGTGAAAGCGCAGGGGCAACGTAGTTCGACAGAAGGCCAAAGACAAGTGATGGATGAAAGATGATGAGATAACCCTAGATAAGGGGATAAAATGATTGGACCGACACGATGGGACAAGATAGACTTGTTGGATTGGATTGGATTAGAGGATAGTGACTACACAAAGCTCAGGGAGGGGATAGTGATCCAAATCATCAAAGATGAAGTGGGCAGATGATATGATGGAGAGATGAATGATGAGAAAGGATAGGGGATGGAAAAGATCGGCAAAAGAAGCAGAAATGATGACGATGAGATAGATGACATTGGGTTGCGTGGGGAAAAGCCTATAGCTAGATACCAATGACAAGGGATTATGAGATGGGATGAGGGGAGAGGATGGGGGAGGAAAAGGATTGTTTGGGTGGATTGGATAGAGGGATAAGGATTTGGATGAGGAAAAGGCGACCAGATGGATAGATGATTGATTCTTGGAACTAGAAGGTGAAGGGTGGGAACAGGTGAAAGATTGCTTTGAAATGATAAAAGGAGGTTTGATGAAGGTTTGAGATGATAGGAGGTTCGATGAAGTGTTGAGATGATAGATGAAGGTTCGAAGTAGATGAATGGTTACATGGAATGAGTGAATGGATTTATTAGAATGAATAGGACAAAATTGAAGAAGATGGAGGGAGGGATCTTAAGACTTTGTTCGGTATCTAAAGACATTGACGGCAGATGGATGAAAGCCTAGATTAGGGGTTTGGCTAAGCTCAGATTGGGATAAGATTAAAGCTCATATGAGGATTGGATTGAAGACTAGAATTATTGAAGGATATGATTGGATTGATTCTACACCGAGTTCCGGGGTTTAAAGGGCGTAAGGTGTTGACAAGCAAATTTTTCCAAATTTGGCAATTTTCAAAAATTATCAATTTTTTCCATTTTAGGAAACCTCACGGATATACTTTTGGGAGTCCAAATTTTTTCCAAGAAATACCCATTGGTGAGATAGGATGAATTGCCAACTAACATCCCAGATTCGAGATATGCATTTTGAGTTATGAGTGAAAACAATTTTTCAAAATGCTGGAAAAAAACACTAAATTGGGATTTTGAGAGGGCCTAGATGAAAGTTTGAGGCCCTGAAAATGGGTCAAAACGGGTTCCAATCCACTTTCACAAAAAAACTAGTTGGAAATCCACCGTTATCTCATAACGCAACCAATTCACAATTTCAGCTCAAATGGACACCGAGTCAAAAGTTGTATTCTAGTATCAATATAAAAATCAAAAATCAATTTTGAAAATTTCAAAACATGGGTTTTGATGGCGGGGAAAAATTAGAAACTGGGTCGGGATTAGTTTTTGAAAAAGACTGTAAAAAAGTGAAATTTTCGGCAGCGATAGGGGCGCGCCACAATGGGGCGTATGCGCCCCAGGCCGCGGGGCGGACACGCCCAGGGAGGGAGGGCGCACACGCCCCGGCAGGGCGCACACGCCCTGAGAGGGCGGAGACGCCCAGAAGGGCGCACACGCCCCCGGGAGGGCGGAGACGCCCCGGCGGGGCGCACACGTCCCGGAAGGGCGGAGACGCCCCGGCGGGGCGCACACGCCTCGAAGGGGCGGACACGCCCCGGAAGGGCGCACACGCCCCGAGAGGGCAGAGACGCCCCAGAGGGGCGCACACGCCCCGGGAGGGCAGAGACGCCCCGGAGGGGCGCACACGCCCCAAGGAGGAGCGGAGCCACTGCGACAAAGAAAAGCAAAAAGAGGGACGGGGCGATGAACACGGAGAAAAGATAAGAGATTGAAATATGCGTAAGAGAAGCAAAAGTGAGGGCGATGAGGTAAAGGGCATTGGGTTGCATGGAAGGAGGCCTATAGCCAAATACCAATGACAAGGGATTGTGAGAGGGGATGAGGATAAAGATAAAAGAATGGATGAAGGATGGGAGGGATTGTTTGGATGGATAAGAATATAAGGATTGGGAGATGAAAGGGATGCTAGTATAAATGGATATGAAGATAAGGATGGGGAGATGGAAGGGGTGTTGTGATAGATGGATAGGGATATAAGGATTGGGAGATGAAAGAGATGCTAGGATAGATGGATATGAAGATAAGGATGGGGAGATGGAAGGGATGATGTGATAAATGGATAGGGATATAAGGATTGGGAGATGAAAGGGATGCTAGGATAGATGGATACGAAGATATGAATGTGGAGATGGAAGGGATGCTATAATAGATGGATAGGGAGATGAAGGGATGTTATGATAGATGGATAGGGAGATGAAGGGATGTTATGATAGATGATAAATGGTGGACTAGTGGAAGAAATATGGTGGAGGGTATGTGGATGGAGAATGGATGGGAAGATAAAGGAGATGACTAGAGGCGGATAGGATGAGTGACCAAGGAACATGATAGAGCATGGATGAAGGGAATGTATACCAAGAGGTGGCCAAAAGCATGTATAGATAGGTGCCCCTGTTTTGATCAAGATCACAAGAAGGATGGAGGGAATGGGAGATAAACGAGATGGTAGGATGCGAAAGATAGATGGGGTGGGGGGATTTATGAAGAGGATGGATAACATGAAGATAGGTGCATAGCTGGAAGCATACGGATCGAGGGAATGCATATCGTGCTGCCCCCAAGTGCAGACATGGGGATTTTACGATGACGCTCGCTTGCCAGGTTTTCATCATGGTACTTATCCAAGGCGCTTGTTTTCCAAGTTTTCACCATTGGACGAATTATTTCTCTTTATTATTTTATTTTATTTTATTTTTGTGGATTTTTTGACTTTTTTGGATTTTTGTGGATAGCAAGGGGATGAAAATGGATAAGGATAGGGATGTTGATAAGGGGATTTAGAAGACATGCGATAAGGATATGGATGAAGGACCCAAGCATCGAGTTCTATACGAGGTATTAAGAGCCCATGTTCGAATCGACTGTTGTATGTTGGTACAACCTTATTGGGATAAATAGATTATGCATGAGGATGAATTAGAGGGATTTGATGGGGGAGATATGTGGGGTAATGGGTGGGATATTGAAAATGGTATGGATGGAATGATGGGGTGGATATGTGATGGGGAGATGTGTTCAGGACCAACATTGGCACATGTGGTGGTGGATGTGGAAAAATAATAGGATTAAGGGATGGAGAATGTGGGGATAATGGAGGAGATGGAATGGTGAATTTTGGGACATAAGGACCCAAAACAGACTTAGGAGATGAAAGGGGTGTATGATTAGCCTTGGGATTAGCGACTTTGGATGTTCTTATGGAGGCTTCATTTAATTGCATTGCATATTTTTTCTTTGGGATCCACATGGTTTTGATCTTTGCTTTGGTGGGCCTTTGTGGCCTATGGATTTGATTTAGATTTAAATTTTTCTTCTCTTCACCATGTCTTTTGGAGGGGACATGGGGAGCCTTAGATTCATGTGGATGTGTGGATTTATGCATTTTTTCTTTAACAACCAAAGTGCTTTTAGCAGCAATGGGATGGGTGTGAGGAGATGGATTATGTGGAGCGACGAAGGTAAGAGTATGGGGATTATGTGTAGATGGAGGATGTTTAGGTATGTGCCTTTGTTGATCCTGATTAGGATGTTTATGATGGATGAGGTGGATAGGTGATGAATGGATGAAAGGATGAGATGGAGGAGGTGATCTTGGGATATATGGACCCAAGATGGATGGAGTGGATGAAGGATGGGATATGGTGGATGGGGGGATGTAAGGACCCAAAATGGATGGAGCAGATGAAGGAGGGATATGGATGGTGGTTTTGAGGCGATACGATAGAGGAGGAGGGATGGCAACATATGAGCTAGTGGGGCGATGGGAAGAGCCGACATTTCGTTTGGAAAAGGCTCGTTGAGGATGTCTAGAGGTTGTACCAACATCTTTAGATTGTGAGGCTTGGGAAATAGGTCCAAGACCTTGCATGCAGACTTGTTCTTTGACTTGGATGGGCTCTAAAATACCTTGCTCATGAAGGCCTAGACCTTTTCCTTGA